>JAEMWC010000027.1:1407500-1450000 GCA_016490735.1 Pachyseris speciosa
TTTGTTGAGTTTAGAAGCACGCAAAGTAATACTTAATCAGATAATTTATTTTTTGTGAATGATATATATGATATATATCCGAAACGGCAGATATCGTTTGTAATTATGTGACCTAGAAAACATGGCCACGTGACTTTATCCTTCAGCATAATGATAAACAAATGTAGTCTTGATAGCTTGCATTTACGGTAAAATAGTTGTGCTATGTAAGGAAAAGCTGCTGTTGTTTCTTCCACAGCAGAAGCCAACTGAGAATAATATAACCGACTTTTCTACCTATGCGCAGTTGTAGATTACCTTTGCGAACGTGAGATAAATATGTTTGATGACTCCGTGATGTAGGTTATAAATGCTTAACAGATGAATATTTATAGTTCTGGACCCGGTTGTTCGAGAGCTGATTAAACTTAATCCAGGAGTAGCGTTAACTTTGGTTCCAGTTTTAAACTTTTTGGTTTCTTTTGCAGCTTTTTGCTTTTCAGGATTGACATCCTCTAATATACAATTTTGCAGAATATCAGCGTTGAACAACTTTTCCGGACAGAGAAATAAATTCCTGGGTTAATGTTTGATCTTGGATTAGGGCTAATTGGCTTTCAAACAATCGGGCCCTGATATATGAGGTCATATATAACTGACAGCTAGGTCAAATAGTCGCTTCACTAGCTTGCACGTTGGCTAGCGATTAAAAACACTTTAAAACAAGTATTTGGGCGATCTCTAAGTGACAAAACCTGAAGAAAATTTAGCTTGCTCTTAAAATTTCACGTGTGCGAATTCAGTTGTATCTATGCTCCCATTTATAGAACCATTCATATCATAGTAAGCGAAAGGAAACTGAATACAACAAAAAAAATGTATAGTTTTACGTGTCTTTGCGGGGGTTCAGTTGTGTCATTTTTGCCTAACTTTAAACTACTTTAAAATTAAAACCCCAAACCTTTTACACACTGACCATTTATAGCAAAGTACGAACATTAATTGTGTGTAGTTTTTAGCCATAATTGTGGGTTGGACCACGCGTGAATACTTAAACAAATATTTCACATTTTGCCTTATCAGTAAAATGAATCATACTAGGAACTGATGAAAATGTTGTATATGGAAGTTGACAACTTGCCGCGGGGTGTTTAATCGATGTTTATAAAGCCAAAGCATGGTTTTGATAGCGATAGTAATTACTAGTGTCGAGAAGTAATATTAGTTTCTCGTTAACGAGACAAGTTTACCCATAAATTAGAGTTAAGATTAATTAAGAATCTATCGCACCAATTTACATTGTTTGGTACCCTTTGTATGTGAGATAAGTTTCAGGTAATTTGAAGAAATATGAATTTTCCGTACCCGCCGCAGTCAATGCGAATCTTACTGTCAAGGCCTCTTAAATGCTAATTTTCTCGCGTTCCCTTCGGTAATTTTTTTTAAAAATTGGCTCAGTTCTAACTACATGCAATTCCTATCAAATACCCTATTTTTGTTAAAACCTGTCAGAGCTAATCAAACATATTTCGAAAAATGACAAATTACAAAATATTGGCAAAACCGTCTGAACGACCTTGACTTTTTAACAATTCAAAATGTCAGACAACATTTCACCGAAGGAAAGTATAAATATTAAGAATTTAGGCTGAAAATAGGAATATATCTTCCTATCAATAGATTTGATGTTGCCATGGTAACGTCATTAATACAAAAATTGACACCCAAAAAATAAGCCTTATTATATCAGTACCCATACTTGCAAATCTCTACAGGGAAAACTTTAAGAGAAATTTGCTAGGTTTACTTTTGTAACTCGCGTTCTATAGGGACGGGATTCGTAAATACTCTAGGGAGCCACCTTAAGGTTTTACAAGGTCTCGTTCCCCGCGTCGGCGTAATCCTTCTTTTCCAATCAGAGCGTATTTCCTTTACATTTGTTTCGCAGCTGCTACCGCAGGGCCGTATGCACTACCCTCGATAAAAATTTTGAATTGACGTTCTTTTTTTTTTTCCTTACTTGATTGTGGATCTAGCGAAAAATATTACGAGGCGAATAGTTTCACAGAGGCGTAAATATTTTTTGATGTTGCAGTCAGAGGTTATATATATAAAACTACAACAACAAAAAAAGGAATATTAAAGAGGTTTTTTTTTCTACACATTGTCATTTGGCTACGAACCAGTATCAACTGTAGGGGATTTTACTGGTAAATACAGTTTGCAAATAAAGAGAAATTGTCATTTTGTCCGATAGAGTGCCAAGTGACCTAAATGGGGCATTAAGCAACGTTTTACTAGTTCCAGTTTATCGTTTTAAATTGAATGAAACTGATGAAAAATTTACTCCGAAGATCGAACTAATCTATTTCGTGTATCCGGCGGGACTACTGGATATCAGCTTCACTTAAGTCTACTTTATTTGCTGATCCACAACACATGCAGGCATGAAAAAACACAAGACTTTTCAGCTAAAACTAACAGTCGTAAGGTGTGAGAGATTGATTTGGAGTATACAGGGTGTTGTTTTTAGTAATATTACGCCTTAAAATCAATGGCTAATCACGTCACCAACTGTGTAAAAGACACAAGAGTGGCGCTGAACTCACCAGCATACAGTACTGAGCCCAGTCCAAAAGAAATCCACGCAAGGAGAACGAAGCCCTTGAGAGAAGCCATGCTTTTAGCTTCTTATAAGTTTCTTGAGTCTTCCTGTTGTTGTGAACAGACTTTCACAAATTAAATGGCGAATCTAAATGAGTGAGCATTATCTATCCTGTCTTCCCGTGGGGATGAATTATTAACAAAGTTACTAATTAAAGTAATCTTCACCGGGGAAATTATTTTGTCTGTCCTTGACACTTTTGCAACGTTTCGGTATTTTGAATCAAGTCGCCAGTAACTTGAGATGATGAAAAGTCATCGACGTTGGTAGAACGAGCTCCTAGAAAATACTGAAATACCAAAGTTTGGGAGTCGTATCTTTTTAATACACTTTTTTTTATATAAGAATATTGTTTTTCCGGCCCAGGCTGAATATTCCTATTCTTCTGTGGATTTTAGGCTGAAAATATTCTTGTAATATTCTTAATTATAGCTTATGATATTTCCGAATAAGGACGTATTGGGGTATCCCATTACAAGTTAAGTGTTTGCTATTTTGTACTGCACAAATACATTACATGTACCGCTCATCATTGAACATTTCGTTATTGCTAGTTAGTTAAAGTAAAAAGTTGAGTAAAAACATATCATTATATGGTATTTACAGATTTTAAACGCACGAAACTATATTCTTTTCACAATTTCAGCCTCAGATTTATTCTTAAAATATTCTTAAAATCTCGCAAATTTCAGCCTCGATATTCTTATAAAATATATTCTTATAAAAAAAGAGTGTATCGCAAAGTTGCAGCTTCGGAAAGTCGGGAAATTTTACTAACGTTTGCATGCTGGGGGGACAGAACTTGCTCCCCAGCACACAAACGTCTCGGCAAAATTTCCTGACTTTGCAGAACCAATTTTTCGCTATTTTGCAAGAAGCGACTCTCAAACTTAACGATTTTACAAGTTTTCTGGGGCTTTTTGTAGTAGCGTCGATGGATTTTCGCTACCTAGTGAACTCATAAAACTTTGAAAAAAAAAGTGGAAAGGTCTATTCAGCGCGTAAAACTTAAATTGGGCGTGTTTTTAAATGGCTGTCCTGTTTCTTTGGTAACCCATGTCCAAAAATGACTTCATAAAACTTGTTCTACTATAATCGGGAATTTGTAGGATACTGTTACCATAGAATCACCTTGTAAATGGAGGTATTATCTAGTGATGCATTAAATAATAGATGTTAGTTTATACTACTCAAGTCAAAAGTGCTTTTCGTGCGATCTGATTGGTTAACTCGGATGTGATTAGCAAGTACTATTCACCTCCGAGCAGGCGGCGCGGGAGATTTTACAATTTCCGACCGTTTGTCGGTATATTGACACATAAAGCAATGTTTTAGTCCGCCAATTATTTAGCTTGTGTGGTATATACTAAAACAATTATTCACCTCAGTGTTTGAGTTTTTAAATGACCAGAACTCCTCTCCGCTGCGTGTTTACATTATATTTTTCATTATCGCACTTTATCGTGCTACATGACGCTCCTGCGACTGTAAGCAAGAATCTACTGTAAGATTAAGTACAGTTTGAAACAACGATTATATGCCTCAAATTGGTGTCTTACTTAACGACACTTTCCAGTTAAAAATGAATTATAAACCACTTTAGGAAACGTTATTTACGAAAGCTCCAAATATGATTCATCGCCGCACTTTCGTTACAAGTTAAGCTTGATTTAAGAAGTGTCAAAAGCGCTCACGATCAAGAAACACAACAGGAGATCAGTTCATCTGCATCTACATCTGTAACTTGCAAAATCCTTGTTAATAATGATAATGATAATGATAATGATAATGATAATAATAATGGCAATGGTAATGGTAATGGTAATGGCAATGGCAATGGCAATGGCAATGGTAATGGTAATGGTAATGTCAATGGCAATGGCAATGGCACTGGCAATGGTAATGGTAATGGTAATGGTAATGGCAATGGCAATGGTAATGGTAATGGTAATGGTAATGGTAATGTCAATGGCAATGGCAATGGCAATGGCAATGGCAATGGCAATGGTAATGGTAATGGTAATGGTAATGGTACTGGTAATGGTAATGGTAATGTCAATGGCAATGGCAATGGCAATGGCAATGGTAATGGCAATGGTAATGGTAATGGTAATGGTAATGTCAATGGCAATGGCAATGGCAATGGCAATGGTAATGGCAATGGTAATGGTAATGGTAATGGTAATGGCAATGGTAATGGTAATGGTAATGGTAATGGTAATGTCAATGGCAATGGTAATGGCAATGGTAATGGTAATGGCAATGGTAATGGTAATGGTAATGTCAATGGTAATGGCAATGGCAATGGTAATGGTAATGGTAATGGTAATGTCAATGGCAATGGCAATGGCAATGGCAATGGAATTGGTAATGGCAATGGTAATGGTAATGGTAATGGCAATGGTAATGGTAATGGTAATGTCAATGGCAATGGCAATGGCTATGGCAATGGCAATGGTAATGGTAACGGCAATGGCAATGTTAATGGTAATGGTAATGGTAATGGTAATGGCATGGTAATGGTGGTGGTAATGGTAATGGTAATGGTAGTGGTAGTGGCAAAGGCAATGGCAATGGTAATGGTCATGGCAATGGCAATGGCAATGGCAATGGCAACGGCAATGGCAATGGTGATGGTAATGGCAATGGCAATGTTAATGGTAATGGTAATGGTAATGTCAATGGCAATGGTAATGGCAATGGTTATGGCAATTGTAATGGTAATGGTAATGGTAATGGTAATGTCAATGGCAATGGCAATGGCAACGGCAATGGTAATGGCAATGGTAATGGTAATGGTAATGGCAATGGTAATGGTAATGGTTATGGTAATGGTAATGTCAATGGCAATGGTAATGGCAATGGTAATGGTAATGGCAATGGTAATGGTAATGGCAATGGTAATGGTAATGGTTATGTCAATGGTAATGGCAATGGCAATGGTAATGGTAATGGTAATGGCAATGGCAATGGCAATGGCAATGGCAATGGCAATGGCAATGGTAATGGTAATGGTAACGGCAATGGCAATGTTAATGTTAATGGTAATTGTAATGGTAATGGCATGGTAATGGTGGTGGTAATGGTAATGGTAATGGTAGTGGTAGTGGCAAAGGCAATGGCAATGGCAATGGCAATGGCAATGGCAATGGCAATGGTGATGGTAATGGCAATGGCAATGTTAATGGCAATGGCAATGTTAATGGTAATGGTAATGGTAATGGTAATGGTAATGGTAATGGTAATGGTATTGGCATGGTAATGGTAATGGTGGTGGTAATGGGAATGGTAATCGTAATCATAAAACTAAGCAAGAGGTGTCTGCATGAGTTCAAAGCTGACTTGGAATGACTTAATGATTAACTCAGTGGGCAGGTTGTTCCAATCATTGTTCGTCCTCGGCCAGAAACTAAACTTGCACGCATCACATGATGCTTGAAGTGAGATAAACTTGAGGGAATGGGCGCGGGTACCGAAAAAGGTCAGGTGTTGGACGAAGGTTAGAATAGTCACTTCCGCCTGTTGGTTAAAGGAATTGCAGAGCATGCACAGTCAGGCTATCTGCCTCCTGTGTTGTAATGATGGCGAGTTTTAAGATGGTTCAATACCATTGAGTTACACACCCTTCTTCTCTTGAGTAGGCCCTGGTTACAAAACGAGCTGCCCGCCCCTGAACTCGCTCGAGAAGGTCTATTTGGTATTTCCTATAAGGGTCCCTCGATATACACGCATATTCAAATGTGGGTCTGACTTGCGAGATATATGCATGGGCCTTGATCCCTTCAGGACAGGAGTGGCCATTCCTTTTGATGAAGCCTAGGTACTCATTGGCTTTTTCTACACCTTTAAGATGTGTTTTTTTCAGCTTACTGTTTCAGTAATGGTGATCCCTAAGTATGCCTGACGGTCAACCACTTCTAGGGCTTGGGTCAACATCGTATATTGGTGAGTAATGGGGTTCCTGGATTTATTAATTTGCAACACATAACATTTGGAGGGGTGAAAGCTCATTTGCCAGGTTAGAGACCAAGCTCCAAATCACTCTTTAGACTGAGGGCGTCTGCGTGATATTAGCCTTGCTGTTTATTGGTGTAGTCATTGACTTCCTCCTTGAGATCGAGAAGGTTGTTCACATATTCGTTGTGCGCCTCCTCATTTCCTTGTCCCTTAGTTTAATGAGTTGCCTGAGTTTGGCTCACTCCTGCTCACTTTTGCTCCGACGAGTTGTGTTGAAGCATCGATGATTTTGGAATATGAGTCGTTCAATGCGGTTGTTCAGCCAAGCTAGGAGAAAGTTTCGTCTCTTAAGGGTTTTCTGGGAGAAAAACTGGTTTGAAGATTGAAATATTGTGTGTTTATTGTCGGGTCAGAAGCACGAGAAGATAAAAAAGCCTCCTATGATGCTCCTGTAGTTTATCCATATCCCCTCGCTTATACTGGTAAACACCCATGGGCGGGTTCGTTGGCGGTGGGACTTTGAGGTTAATGTGGCATATGGCTGCACTATGCAAGTGGTCACTCAATCCTGGCACAACGTGGGTTCCATTGATCAAGTTAGAATGAGTGGTGATCAAGTTAGAATGAGTGGTGCAAACAAGGTCTAAGATATTATTCCCAAGGGTTCTTCTGTAAACCACCTGAGTAAGATTAAATTCATCTATGATCTCCAACAGTTTTTCACTAATAGCATCAGTTTCATATTGAGGATTTGACTTTATGGAACCATTTTCCGAGTTGATGTCCGTAAGATTGAAGTCACCCCTAAGGAGAACACTGAGGGAGCGCCTCTTGTGCCATCCAGTTCACTAAGGTTGCTCAAGGCCGGTTTTAATTTTTTCCATGGTCTCCATTGGGTGTAACAGCGAGCTGCAGAAGAAACAGCTTCTCGTTCGAAAAATCAGGATCGAAATTAAACTAACTCGTAAAACAAACAGTAATCCAGTTTAATACCACTCCTTACGTGTGTTTTTTGTTTATAACCTTCCAACCTACTGTAGTGATAGTTTTAAGGGTTTTGAAGAGTTGTATTCATTAGCTTCCATTCTATTATCAATAGTTTCAACGGTTTCTATTCATTAGCGGCTTGCAACCAAGCAACAGTTTTAACGGTTATAAGTTTGATTGCCTTTCAATCTAGCCATAGTTTCAACTGATTCTATTCATTAGCTTTCAAGTTAAGCATTAGTTTTACGTTTCGATTTCAATTGCACCTTACACTTTAGCCATAGCAATAGTTTTACGTTACGATTTCAATTCACTTCTGCTATTAGCCAGCATGTAATTGGGGGGGGGGGGGAGGGGGGGGGCAAGGAGGGTCTTGTCACGAAGACATGATACTAAATTTTCGATTTCACTAATCACAAAACTTCACTAAGGTCACGGAAAAAATCTAATCACAATGCAGTGAAATTCAGCTACAAACTCAACTTTGGACATTCACGATTTATTTCTTATCTATTCGCGATTCGTAGCCAAGGACTTTTGCATTTCACGCCTCACGGAATACGCTTCAATCACGATTCACGGAACAGTTTTTTATCAAATCACGATTCAAAGAGCACAAAAACACCGGATCACGGTGTCACGAAATCCCTTGCCTCCCCCCCCCCCCCCCACCCCCTCCCAGCCTCCTTTAACGGTTTGCGCCGATTTGCCTTCATCCTTACAATAGTTTCAATGATTTCTATTTATTAGCTTGCATGCTGGCAATAGTTCTTGCAGACTGCAGTCATTAGCTTGCAATCCAGCTATAATTTCAACGGATTCCATTTATTAGCTTCAAATCCAGAAGTAATCCCTACGTTTCCTATTCATTACCTTTTAAATTTGTAGTTTTTTTTTCAATGGCTTCTATCTCTTTAGCCCTCTATCTTGCAACAATTAAACCAGTATCTATGCATGTGCTTCTATTCTAGAACTAGTTTCATGAAGGCGGTTTCTTTGATTAGGTTCCCATCTAGCATTAGTTCAAAGTATGTTTTTTTGTTTTCTTATTCTCTAGCCTCAAATCCAGCAATAGCTTTCAATCTAGCAATAATTTTAACGGTTTTTATTCACTAACTTCCAATATTCATTCATGTTAATTTGTAGACTAGGCCTCAGGTCGTGTTCTGTAATATAGCTAAAACTCATGACAATACTTTCCATGCGTTATACTATGAGATCTTAAAGTGCTTGAGCTGGGGTGTTACTAAAACGAGTAACAGAGTAAAGAGTAACAGAGTAACGAGAAAACGAGTAACGGGCAAAAATCTCGAGGGGTTAATTTTTTTGGAATCTCTAAAAACATCAGAAAACAAATAACCAGTCAATATTTCTAAATTGATATCTATATCAACTATAAATTCAACTGAGAGGATCGTTATTGATCTTACAGAGAAAAAAAAAAGGTTTGTTGGATTGCTTCTCACCGACATCGCACATTTTGTAATACTCTGCGACAGTAAGCTTAATTTCTGTTCAGCTGATTGACGCATCTAGATACCAAGCAACCGGGAACTGATTTCAAAAAACTAGATACCCGGCAGTCAGAAATTTTGACCAGTTTTCTCGAAATAGCTCGTTTAATTCCCCTAAGAACATGAGATATTTGTTTAGAGATCTCAAGCGATTGCAAATATTGCCTTGGGTTAAAAGTAGAAGCGACTGCCGAGCTTGGGCATAGAGTGAAATCTCAATGTTTTCGACTCTTCGAAAATATTCAAGTTCTGACACACTGAGTCAACTCCCGATTAATATCTGCAGAAATTATCAACGAAACCTCACCAGAGTATTAAAAAATTTTAGTGTTTGTTCAGAAATGCCAAGCTATTCTAAATAAAGGTTTAGTATTGTTGTGAACAAATTATCCGTGCTTGCACAAAGCATATTCTTTGCAATCTGCACTCACGGGCACGGCTTTCAAAATACTAGATGAATATTTTCTAAGTGTCGAAAACATTGAGATTTCACTCTATGCCCAGGCTCAGCAGTCGCTTCTACTTTTAACCCAAGGCAATATTTGCAATCGCTTGAGATTTCTAAACAAATATCTCATGTTCTTAGGGGAATTAAACGAGCTATTTCGAGAAAATTGGTCAAAATTTTTGACTGCCGGGTATCTAGATTTTTGAAATCAGTTCCCGGTTGCCGGGTATCTAGATACTATACGTCAATCAGCTGAACAGAAATTAAGCTTACTGTCGCAAAGTATTACAAAATGTGCGATGTTGGTGAGAAGCAATCCAACAAATCTTTTTTCTGTAAGACCAATAACGATCCTCTCAGTTGAATTTAAACTACAAAACTGCAAGCAAGAGTCAAAACAACACGAAAAGCTCACCTCCTATTTAATCCCGCCATTTTCACGCAGTGCTGTGTGGAAAGATCACGTGACAAATAGAGAACCTCCGCCAAGTGATAAAAATGGCGCGAATGTACAAAAGATTAAAAAAGAGACAAAATATATAAATATCAGTTTAAAAATATTGACCGGTTATTTGTTTTCTGTAAGTTTTTAGAGATATCCAAGAAAATTAACCCCTCGAGATTTTTGTCCGTTACTCGTTTTCTCGTTACTCTGTTACACGTTTTAATAACACCCCTTGAGCTGCCCCGTGCAGCCAGCAGTCTGAGTTAACTGAGTCAAATTGGGGAGAAGTTCAAGCCCCTGGCAAAAGACTTTGTGGAGTTTGTGACGCTGTATATCTCTGTATGTGAAAAGTATTTCACAAACAGTTATAATAAGACCGTAGAGACTTTTCAATTCAAAACAGATATCCAAACGTCAGCTTTTGATTGGCTTCATGTTGCTAGTCCTTAAAAGAGCATCAGAAACTAAATAAACTGTTTCCCATGGTCTAGAATTCTCCAAACATTAGATGACGATTCTGCTCTCCAAGCAGATGATGTCTCCTGTTCTCTCTCTAATTGTTACGTGTCAGTTGTGTATTAGCCACCTGCGCATGCGTCCACAAGTGCGGAAAGTACCGCTGATATTTCAGCGATATCTTTCTGTGGTTATGAAGGTGCGTTATTTCAGCGGTACTACACTTATATTTGGCTTTAACACAGTGCTTAGCCACTCAGATTTTAAAAGATTTAAGAAGTGCTTTTAATTGAAATCATACTGTGACCAAGAAAAGCTCATGAAATGGAATCACTGAAATATTATGAAGCAAATTTAGATTATAACGACATCAATAAAAAGAAAAGGTCACATTGAAAGTTATTAACAATGCGGAATTAAATGCAAACAGTTGTCTTCATCATGTGATGGTATTTATTGTACTAAGATGTAACCAATTGTCTTAATGTGTTTGTCTCCATTGTCTCCCCCGCGTGTAGCCTCGTTTCCACACGTGTTGGAGTCATCAGGGTCCCCACCAGTGCCAAACCCAATTCTGGAGTCACAAGTGATGCAGTCGTTTTCGTTGTTACCAAGGATACCGATTCTTGCTTTGCTATGATCACGCTGACCACTGAGAACGTTAATCCCCTCCTTATCACAGTTGATTTGGAAAGAAGCTTTCGAGCCAATCAGCGTCTTCCAAGTGTTACGACCCAGTGATGTGGCTCGGTATTTTCCGTCAGCGATCAGTGAATACAGGGAGCTGGCTTGCTTGTGCATGACAACAAAATTGTCTTGTCCATCGACCTTCATCCCCAGGCAGATCTTGGAGAAGGATGTGTTCCAGTAGGTCGGTAGCTTTGTTTCTTGGGTGTCGAACCCAGTCCCCCCTCCTGCAAGGTTGAAAGTTTGTTTGTTGCTCCACAGACTGGAATCGTAGTGAAATGTTGACTGTAAAGAATTTGAAAAATGAAAAAAAAAAATTGTTGTATATGTATCGCCCTACCAAAATTAATGTTTAATTGTATTATATATGATAATCAATTAATTAATTTGTTTCCTCAGTACTCTTTGTCAAGTTAATCTAAACACTCATGTTTCAGAGTATTTAAGGCTGGTTTATTTACTAGTACATTAGTAAACAAAACTTATCTCTTTTAACCACTGGTTTCCTTTGCCTTTTATTCTTTTGTAAATATTTATGTACTCATTTATTAATTTATTGGTTTATTTTTATTTATTCATTTATTATAATAAAATAAATTAATACAATAATATAGTAACATATTAATGAATTTAGTTTTTCATGTGTTTGGTTGTTTCGGCAGAGGATAATAATAATAATAATAATAATAATAATAATAATAACCTTTATTTACCCTCGGTAGTATTTATAGCATTAAGGCTAGTGGGGCCGAGCAAATACAGAAACAAATAAAGTCAAATTAAATCAACTCAACTCAAATCAAATGAAATCAAATCAAATGTTGATTTTGGGGAGAGGGGAAAACCGGAGTACCCGGAGAAAAACCTCTCGGAGCAGAGTAGAGAACCAACAAACTCAGCCCACTTTTGACACCGAGTCCGGGAATCGAACCCGGGCCACATTGATGGAAGGTGAGCGCTCTCACCACTACGCCAACCCTGCTCCTGTTAAGATCATTTGGGATTGTGAACCACCCTACCCTCTACATCCCCAAAATGACGTATTTCTTCCAGTCTCGCTCAGTTTATTTATGTGTGTCCGTGTTTGCTTTTCTTTCCGTTTATTATTTGCTCGTTTTGCATGTATTAAAGTCCATGAAAATATACGCTGGCGGCCGTTAAGCATTGATCTAATGGTATCAGGGACTTAAATGTATACTTTCTAATTCTAACTCCACTATCGACCATTGTCGCAAAGCAACTACAGTATAATAACTAGCCCCGGTGATAACGATTGATTGAGGACAAAAGAAGAGATAAATATACCTTTTTGCCGTCGATCTTCATAACCGGCGTCCATCCCCCATCTCCACATCCAAAATCTCCCATGTGACACAAAACAGGAGTTAGTTTGGAGTCCAAGATGAGGGAAACCAGCTGACTCATGTTCGACCTGTTCGATGATCAGTCAACAATTCCAGAGTGAGACTGAACGTTCACAAAACATATCGTGGCATCTAGTTTTGAGTGAAAGACTCAAGAACTTTTTGAACATGCAAAAACAAAGTCAATTAGCTTATCCGTGCCCGGTAGGGCGTCCAAAGTAAGAGGTGAAGAAACTTTTCATAGTAACAATATGGTAGTGAGGTCAGCCCCCTTAAAATTATGTCACATACCTGTATACGTCATACACATCCTTACATGAATTCGCGGCTAAAATAAAAGAAAAAAACGTAAGTTATTTTAAAAGCAATGATTATGTCGAAAACAGCTCTAAAGGGAAGATTTTTTGCCGTTCAACATGGGAAAACATTCATTACAAAATTCAAACTGTGATTGGCTATCACCAGCTACACTGAGTAGTCGTCCGCAAATATCACCTCCGCGCAGCACCCCTCCTCGCTTCGCTCGTCGGGGTGCTGCGCTCCGGTTGTATTTGCCGAGCCCACCCTATACTACTCTGAAGTAAGCCCCTCCCTCAAACACAACAGGAAACAACATCCAAACCAAAGAAACAAAAAGCAACCAAGCACCGGGGTCGCCTTTTTGAAGAGAGGGGAGTATGGGGCAGGATTGATGAAAGGCAAGCGGCCAGCCCTTTTAGAGAGATGGGAGTATGGGGAAAGAGCGATGGAAGGCAAACCGCCAGTGCCTGCACCCCGCAGAAAGTGGCCACCAGTTCCGGCCCCTCGAAAACATTTTCCCCATAAATATACCCCCACCACGGCAGTCGCACCACAGCAAGATATTTTGGCGGAGTTCGACCCTCTGTACCCACCCGCGAGACCAGACCCCCAAACAAACTACCAAACAATGCCCGCAACACTGTTTGGTGACCCCGCACGCGAAGGGGTGGAAACTAAAAGTGGTCGTCGATTCATCAAATGGAGGATCAGCAATGACTTCAACATAGACAAGACGCAAACCTTCATGAACAAGATCAACGAAGCGGCCAACACTTCTTTTTACATTCGGCATTCATATTCGTATTGGTTGAGAAACATTCACGATGGCTCTCTGATTTTGTATTATTACAATCGCCGAGAAAATTCACGTTGGATCAACAACCGTTCTGATGCTGAATCCTGGCTGCGGGAAAAGGAGGAAGAGCGATTGTCACAAGAACAACTTGAAAGACCAAACACACAGTGGGTCTTCGAGGCCCCTTCTGACGTCTTCGTCAAGCTTTTATTCACCCGTCAACCATTGCTGGGAACAGGGCCTCTGCCCGATTGGCTGCGCGCCTTGGCACACGGGCGGCACGGAATGGTGTGTTTGGACACATATCAAGACAAGCTTTGCCTTTGGAGATGTCTTGCCGTCCATCAAAGAGTCAGACCCGACCGAAGCACCCAAAAGGCCCGCGAGCTGGCGAAGAGTTTCCTCCAGCTTGAAACCATTCCGCACGACTGTCCAAAAACTTCACTTGACGAGCTTGACAAAGTCGAACAACATTTCAACCACGGAAAACCCTTCTCTGATTGGTTGGGGATTCGGGTTTATGAGCCCGAGAAACAAGGCAACGAAGTAAATTGGAGGCTCCTTCGGAAACCCAACCCAAAACTCTCAAACGTCCTCACAAACGGTGTGTTCGAAGGACATGCGTTCGTTGTAAAGAAGATTGAGAGTTTGGGGCAAAACTACATTTGTCCGCATTGCCAAACAAGAGCCACGCGAGCAACTCATCTGCAACAACACATCGCAACCTGTTCACGAGGAGAAACCGTGGTGGTCTGTCCCAACCAAAAAATCGAAAAACCACAAACCGCGTTTGAGAAGGCTTTCCTCCCCCAATCAAACGCCTCACCCGAATCGATCCGTTAGGTTGAAAAACAAGCACGCCAAAGAGGAATTCACATTCACCACGCCCAATGTGGGTACGGAAGGGAGCCATATGTTTTGGGTCATTCAGGGAATCGACATTCTGAAAGACGCTGTCAGCATAATAATAATAATAATAATAATAATAATAATAATATATCACATTTATATTGCGCATTTTCTATGCAATATTCAAATGCGCATTACAACACTGGCCGGGGGACTTTGCCAGACTGCTTATAACGCAGTTTACAATTAATGAAGTTGAGTTATGAGTGCCCCCGTAATGTCAATATCAAAATAAGACAGACACTAGGGGTGGTCACTGCCAGAGTTTTCTTACGTCCCTAGTGGTTCTTTTACGTCCCACAGAATCAGAGAATTATGAAGAGTTGTGAGACGGGGCCTACGGTTTATCGTCCTTGTCCGAGAAGACTAGAAAGTCTAACCGTTTGTAGATGTCATTACAAAGGCAGCACTTTCTCCTCAATTATTTAAAGATCATGAGTGTTGGTCCGGCCGGGGTTTGAACCCGAGACCTCCCGCACGGTAGTCCGGTGCTCTACCACTGAGCTAACCGGTCGGCGGTCCCAGGAGTCAGTCTTCATTATCTCCTGCGGGGGGCGATTGAGCGAGGGGCAGACCTGTGGAGCCCCTGCAAAGAGGCTTATGACATGTTGAAAGGAGCTGTGGTCGGGGGTCCAAGCCTCGTGTTCACCCGCCACCACGAAGTCAGGGTCACACAATAAGGTCCCATCAAGTTGACGAACCCAAACCCTGCGGAAAAATTCTGGGCTACGACGCCAACGCGTTGTATTTGTCAACAATGCTTCAGGACATGCCCTGCGGGAAGGAAACCATGATTCATGCCTCTGAAGAGCAGAAGGTCAGAGCAATCCCCAGGTTTGTTCGAAGTCTACAGGAAGGACAGTGGTTTGGTTTCGCAGAAGTTGATTTGAAAGTGCCCGAGGCGCTGGTCCCCAAGTTCGAGGAGTGATATGCCCCTTCTTCGTCAACAAACAGGTGCCACAGGAAGCGGTGCCGGATCACATGATGGATTATCTGCAGCGCACCGGCAGAAGGAGAAGGTTGGTGGGTGCCCTGTCTGCCGAAAAAATGTTGGTTTATGCTCCACTCCTCCGTTGGCACATCAACCATGGAGTGGAGATCACCGCAGTTCACCGAACAATCAATTACCAACCGGAAAAGATCTTCACGTGGTTTGTGGAGCAGGTAACTGAGGCCCGCCGAACATGTGACACAGACAAAAGCAAGGCGTTGTTGGCAGACGTGTTCAAACTCTTGGGCAACAGCGCTTACGAAAAAATTATTGAAGCTTTGGAGGGCCAAACAAACGTCATCTACACGAAGGATGAAAAGGTTGTCGACAGAGCGTTGCGAAGCGCTTTCTTCTCAGATCTCGAGGAAATCGGGGATGCGTACGAGCTGGAGAGCCGGAAGCCGCAGATCAAAATCCGAAGACCGTTCCAGGTTGGCATCGCGGTTTATCAGCTGGCCAAACTTCGAATGCTCGAGTTCTACTACGACTTCGTGGACAAGTTCGTGGACCGACGCGACTGCGAGCTGATCCAGATGGACACGAACAGCAACTACATGGCGATCTCTTGCGCAAAGTTGGAAGACGTTGTGAAACCGGAGATGAGAGCCCAATTCGAGGCAGAAAAAAATCAGTGGCTCGCGTGGGATAAGTGGAGCAGCCGCACCCCCGGGTTGTTCAAGCTGGAGTGTGAGGGCCACCGAATGATCGCGCTCTGCTCGAAGTGTTACTTCGTGGACGCCGACGGGGGCAAAAGCAAGTTCATCAAGAAAGGGATGAACCAGAGGCAAAACAAAGTCACTTGGGAGCGTTTCAAGGCGGCACTCGAGGGTCACAAAGACATGGCGACAAACAGAGGTTTTCGCATGAGAGCGGGAAGGATGGTGACTTACGTGCAGCAGAAGCTGGGCCTGAGCGCGTTCTATGACAAGAGATGGGTGTTCCCAGATGGAATTTACACCGAACCCATCGAATATCACATTTAACCAGGCTTGGCTGGAGGGAGCTCGGTATTCGAAGGGACAACCATCAACTCTTCTCGCAAGAAGCTGCGTTTCGGCCCATCGGAAAGCCAATACATCACCGGCTGATTTGGTTTCACCATGGCCCTTTCAACCTCGAACACTTTCAAAGACCAGACAGGGTCTGTGGTCTTCGTGTGCCACCTTCCAACTCGCCAGGTTGAAACAAATAGCGTACTTCCACACCTGCAGGGAGGGCTTTATCGGCCATTCCAACAGGCCTGGTATACGGAGTTGCTGGCGGAGCAAAAACAGACTGTTGCCGGATTGCATCTGCGGGTTTCAACCCTGTCAGCCGGCTGGTTAGGTCTTTGAGAGCAGCAACAACCCACACAACAGACCGCTCGCCCTCCGGAGCAGCCGTATTTCGACTGCGTACTGGTGCCCGAACAGACGATCAGCAAGAATGCGGTTGAAGCGTTCCACAATCGCCTGGTCGCGGTGAATTTCAACATGTCCACGGCGAATGCTCGTTCCATGTTCTTCCATGACTCTGGAAACAGCCCCCATGAATTCCCGCCCCGGGTCCACCTGAAGCAGCTTTGGCCATTTGAGAGGCCCGCGCTTGTAAATCCTTTCAAAGGCCCGGGCCACTTCGTCAGAATTTTTCGAGGTCAGGGGCTCAGCTGCCTTGAAGCGGTTGGCCACATCGACCACAGTTAGCGCGTATTTGAAAGTTTTTCGCCCCACCTTGTCGTGCGGCATGAAGAGCAGATCAGCTTGGTGCACCGCGTTGGGCGTGGGCACGTCAAACTTCGGCCGAGGAACATGTCGCGGCGCAGGAAGAAAGATCTGCCAAAGAGCCTGCTTTCCCAACCACTGTTTCCCAACATTTTCCAAACCTTTGCGGCTTGGGCCAGTTTTTTCACCGCGGCAAACCCTTTCCAATAACCTTTTGGGCTATAGTACATTTTTTAAAGGCGCTTCTGCAAGGCAGGATTTTCCTGCTTCAAGGCAGGGATTTTTTTTCATTGAACCTATAAAACAGGGGGAAAGATGGCGAATGCGATCGCAAACGGAAGGGTGTGCGGTGGGAAAAAGATGGTTGAGGAACATGAGAATTTCGAACTTGTTCGTCACAGTTGTCAAAGGGTTGAGGAGCTCGCCACCCCGACCACAACCATGGAGAAGGTAGGGTGGACATTCAACCCTATTTCATACACCCACCTTCGCAAAATTCTCAAGAAACATGGAATATTCAGCGCCGTCAACACCATTTCGGATGGTGGGCGAGAACTCTGCGACCCGTCCCGGTGGAAGTTTTTGGGAGGCCTCATCCGCGACTTCAGGGAGTTTTTCTTTCCCAAGTCGGTGAATTTCGTTTGCTTTTTGTATGATTACTTTCAAGCGGTTCCAGAAAGAGTTTGGCTGCGCAAAATTCTTGCAAACCTCTTTCCTGGCGTCCAAAAAATCCACCCAGCAACGCATCGCCGGGCGAAAGAAAGGTTCGATGGTTGGTGGTGGGGCTGAACCGAACAACGTGAATGACTCCACGTCAAATCACTCCGTTGTGAAACGTTTGGCGTATTCCGCCAGGAAGTCATCAAGAATTTCCATGCATTGGTCGCTGACAAAGTCGTCAATCATTTTCAGTCTGTCGAGAAATTCGCGTTCCAGGAAAGGTTCCCTCCGGAGATGAAAAACAATTCCCTCTTCGACTTTCTTGTACATAAGTCTGGCCAAGTTGGCCCGCTCTGCTTTTTTGCCATACTTTTTGAACTTTCGCACCATTTCGATGGCAACTCCAGCAGCTGTTGTAGCGCTGACAGCTCGCTCCGCAAAGGAGCCCGCCGTGCCAACGATGACGCCCGCCCCAACCCCTACGGTGCAAAGCAAGCTCTTTTTCCGATTTCTTTGGTGGAGCTTCTTGTAGCACCACTGTTTTTTGTGGTAGGGGAGGTACAACTCCTTCAACACCCCCCCAGTTTCCGAGGGCAAGTTAGGGTCGATATGGTTGAAGTCGAAAATGGCTCATGGGGGCTTTGCTTCTGTAAAGCCGAAAACGAACCTTGGGAACGGGATCTTGATCGGTATATAAAGATGGAATTTTTTGTGCAACAAACTCAACAGCGAGCCGCATTTGGGAGGGGGTCGATGTGGTTGAAGTCGAACACACAGAGCTTGGGTGCAACGCCAACCATGTTTATTTGAAGGGAAAATTTTCACTCCACAAGATCAAGCTTCACCTGTGCAAAAACGGATTGTGTGAGACCGTGAATTCGGCATCTTATCGAGACAGCGCCTATGGGAATGTTCCACCCATGTTTGCTCCCTGTCGAGACGTCTCCAACATGTAAACCCAACATATTTCGCTGCCCCAATACGGTGGAGCTGCTATTAAGGAACACCAAATCAAACAGTCCGGGAAACGTCAAAGGATGGGTCAAATGAACCCTTACATGGTCCACACGTGTGAAAAAGGAAAGTGGTACTATTGGTGCCGGCAGGGTCATAACAACCCATTTTGCCGGATGAAGGCTTCGAACAAGGTCGCTTTCTTCTCGATAAATCATACCAGGAAAAATCACAGGTTTCAAAAATTGAATGGCTCCGTTTCGGTATTCAAACAACGTATCGTCATTATTGTAAGCAGCCAGTTAAATTATGATTAAATTAATTTTTTCTTTTGATTTAAAAAATCTTTTGTAATCATGAATTGTTGCAAATCGTGTATGATGGATTGGTATATACGACCCCGTAGAAACACAAACATTTACTATTCTTAAATTCATTTTTTTTATTTGAATTAAAAAATCTTTTGTAATCATAAATGGCTGAGCAAATGCCTGAAAATGGAGAAGACATTACACAACAGGCGACAAAACCACTGCCTTTAGAAAGTAACCAGCTTTCTCAAGAAAAACGAGTTAAAACCCAAAGAGGGTTGCTGCAGGCAAATTGGTCGCCGAAAAAACCCGACAAGCCAGAGAAGCACAAAAAAAGGCTGCTGCCGAGGCTGCTGTTATAATAGCTAATAACAAGGCGGAAAAGGCAAAGAAAAGAGAAGCCCTACGTCAGGAAAATGAAAACATTTTGCAAACCCACGTAGTGCAGGAAGCTGAACAGCAAAAAGGATTAAGCACAACCTAATGGCTAATGGTAGGTAGTATTATTGTTTCGTTGATAGGGATTTATTACAAACGAGAAGAAATCTTTTCTGCTTCACAGCGTGCTTTAACAACAACAACAACAAGCTTTATTTGCATGACCGTAAAACATTACAGTATTGCGAAAGCAGGCAACAAGAATTAAACTACACTAGTTTGACAACAGATTGTTTCGTAAACCAAAACACGCGGAAATAAACTCAACAAACTCCATATTAATTATATTATCATCACAGTTCATTAATTCCACAATTAAATCAGCAAATGGTAACAGCTTAATATTCGGTATTCTATCAACTATTTCATCATAAAAGGCATTTCTGATTGATGAATACTTTGAACACTGAAACAGAAAGTGGGTTTCATCTTCAATCTCATTCATAGCACAAAGACTGCAAAGTCTTTCACATCTAGGGATATTATCATACCGACCAGTTTCAATTTTAAGTTTATGATTACCAATTCTCATTTGCACTAACGTTTTTCTATTACAGTTTTTCCTGGTTATATCTAAATAAATTGAGGGTGCATAGTTGTTTTTGAAAGTGCTATAAAATTCTAATTTTTTTGAATGCTGAAGGGTGTGTTTCCAATGATCGATATATTTCTTTTTCATGACGTCCGAAAGGTACTTAATCATAGTGTTATCTAATTCGCTATGGTCAAAGTCAGGGAGACCATAGTACTGATAAATGTTTATGAGATTGGAGTAAAAGCTACTTTTGCCATGAGAATGAAGATCAATTGACGTTAGAAGGGACTGTTTAACAATAGAGTATTGGGCCTTATTTTGAAGATAAGTTACGTAATTAAGTATTCTTTTATTTATTTCAATAATCAAGGGAAATCGGCCAAGTTCAGCCCTGAGCGCAAAATTGCATGCTTTATTGCCTACTTCTAAGTAACGTTTGCAAAACTGTAGATGCATTTTTTTAATTGGTGAATTTTCCCAAGACTTAAGATCAGATTTAGTATAGATGTTGTGGTTCAAATTTTATTTTGGTTAAATTTTTTCAATCCAGTTTATTTTTTTCAAACTAGTTTATGTTTTTCAAACCAGTTTATTTTTTACAATTATGGGAAGTTTTTCTTCAATACACAAACTTTAATTCCTTTCTTTAAGTGAACTTACATGTGCCTCAAAAAAGTTACACAAAAAAATTAAATAAAGGGTTAGGGTTAGTGGTTAGGGGGGTTACAGATTGGGTTTAGGGGGGTAGGGTTAGGCACTGATCTTACTAATTAGGCCTAAGCCCTGATTTTAAATGGTTAGCTTTTAAGGAAGGGTTAGGGAGACTATACTGTAACACTATTGCATATGTTGTGGTACGAAATTTACTTTCTCCTATGAATAACTAGGGCTAGGAGACAAGGGAAATAAATTTCATACCAACTGGTATGAAATTTATTTCCTGTCTCCTAACCCTAATTATTCATAGGAGACAAAGGTAATAAATTTCATACCAACTGGTATGAAATTTATTTCCTTTGTCTCCTAACCCTAATTATTCATAGGAGACAAAGGAAATAAATTTCATACAAAGTAAATTTCATACCACAACATAAATGGTTGTACTACAAAGCCTATATGTTGTTTTATCATAACTCATCTTTGGTCATGCCAGCTACCAGTTATAATTTATTAAATAATGCAAGATATGGATAATTTAGTTAATGGTAACAATTTTAAGGTTGTAAATTGTACTACAGACATTTTGAATGTTACAGTAATCAATGGCCATGCACTTGACATAATACATAATTTGTGAAACTGTGGCCACCCTTGTATTGTATGAACTGTTGTATTACATCACTTTAATTTACAAGGCTGTCATCTAAGAAAAATTTTTGGGAGCCCAAAACTCTAAACCTGTGAAATCTAGGGTGCCCAGCATAATAATTGTGTGAAAAAACCGAGATTTCCTTGTCTCCCAAAGGCAAAAGTAAGTCGCCAGGGGTGCCTGGGCACTGCTAGAGCACAACCTTGGTTAAATTACACAAGATATATTATCTATGTATGTGTTACTAACAGTACTCTCTCAGAGCACCCAGGACTTCAGTAGTAGCTGTCTAATACTATGCAGGGGATAATATAAGCACTGCAGACAAACTTTGTGTGGTGATCTCTCACTGACATGAGCCAAGTGTGTGGATTAGAACATAGACCTTTTTCATAATGGTGGACGATTTTAATTATTCTTTTGTATATGTGTTAATTAGCCCTACTAACCTCACTATCATGAAAAAATTCTATTGAATTTTGCACATGCTGACGAGGCTAGTAGGGCTCATTATCATAAGAATAAAAGAATAATTTGTCGGGCGCCATTATGAAAAGGGTCTATTTGCAGGCATAATTTCTGAAAGCCAAGTCTATTTCAATAAGGTTGAAGAAAACTTCACTTTGTAGTGGTCCCTATACAGGTTTCACTCTAGCAGTAATTGACTTCGGCTTACAATGTATTTTGCATAGGCTTAAAAACTCATTGACAACTCTTTGACTTATTTTGCTGTATATAAATGTCTATCATTTAGCCATTTCTCTGTTTTTTGGCTACTCATTAAGTGGTGAGGCAGAAATTTTGGTTTGTTCATTTGACTCAGTTATTTTCTGGTAAAACTACTCTATCAACACAGTATTCTTCTATGGCTTCTGTCATTTTGAAAATAGCTTAGAAGCCTTGCAGATAAGATGCGGTAGAGAGAGTTTGGGAACTATGAATAAATCAAACTTTTGGTAAAGAGGAGTCTGGGATGTAAAAAGTTAGGATATCAACAAATATGGGTTAGTTTGCATCAGTCACCACTGTGGTGTAATGGATAGGGTGCAAGACTTCTGATCCACAGGTTGGCGGTTCCAAACTCCGGTAAGTGCAATTAAAAAAAATCTTTGTTGCAAAAGGTGTAGTTGGATATAAGGTAGTGTGTCAGATGGCAGGGAGTAGGAGGAGTGATACAGTGAATGGAGGGGAGGTTAGAAGTAGGGAGAAGGGGGGAGTGGTACTGAAGTGATCTGAAAAAATGTTCTTAAATTCTTTTTGTAACCCCCCATAAATTTCCACGCCCCATTTTTTTCAACCACACCCCAAAAATAAAAGCCCTTTTTAGACAGTTGATAAGAACAAACCAGTTTAAAAATAATAAACTGGTTTGAAAAAAATAAACTAGTTTGAAAAAGCTAAACTGGATTGAAAGAAATTTAAACCAAAATAAAATATGAACCACAACATAGACACCCCAGACTTCACTGTTATAGGTTAAGATTGGGGAAAACATTGTGTCAAAAATTTTACTGGCAAGAGACGGTTTCAAACTGCTAAAATCTATATGTCGACGTAGGCTAAAAAGAGCATGAAGAGCCTTTTCCCTTAAGTGATCTAGTGACATGGTAAAGTTTCCAGTCGAAGAATTGCGAGTCCCTAAGTACGTACAATTTTGGACAATATCAATGTATTCATTTCCTATATGAAACTTATGGTCATCTTTCTTTGCTCGCCGTTGAAACACCATGACCTTGGTCTTTTTAGGATTGATATTTAACATCCACGATTTGCAATATGATGATAACGTATTGAGACAATTTTGCAAACCTATTCGTGATCGTGATAGTATAATTAAATCATCTGCATATAGAAGAGAATTTAATTTAGTTCCGTTTGGTAAAACAAAAGGATTTGATAGAGTATGTCCAAATGACGGCTTTAAATACTACACTTCAGACAGTCTGAAATGTCAGGAGTCACTTCCTTCACATAGTCAGGAAAATTTTTCTGATCCTCCAATCAAACGAGGTTTGACAAAAATGGATTAATTAAATATTTGTTTTATCCTTCTATGAAGCGTTTATATATTTCTGTAAAACAGTAATGGTTAATTTCAATCTTGGGAAAGCGCTTTTCTCCGCTGTTGGAACTTTGGGCATTTCTTTTTCTGTTATTTATTTTAACCAACAGGCTCTTGAAGTAATAAAGTCCCTTCTGTTGGCTCCTTTTGAAGATGAAGAACTTCTTGACTATGAGCACGAAAAAGAAAATAACGAAAATCCAGCCTATTGGTGTGAAATACTTGATGAAGAACTTTCTGCCAATTGGCAGGAAAAAGATGATAAAATTGAGACTAAAATTGATGAAAAGTTTGACAAAATTTTTGGAAAGATTAATGAAGTAAAAAGACTTTTACATTGCCACCAAATGTGGAGTAAAAAAAATAAACCCACTAATTAATTTTAATTAAAGTTTTGCCGCTGGGAATAAACCATGTCGAACAACAAGCTTGTCAAAACTATTATGGACGCGGCTGTTTTAACTGGCCTAGTTGGTGGAATTGGATGGGCCTTGAAAAAGGTTGCAAAAGAAAATTTTACTTCTGACCCAAGCAGCAGTGCAATGAACTATGTGCAGTTCACTGCTGTAATGGCTGGCAGTACTGCACTAAAAAGTTATCTTGAGGATCAAAAAATCCTCCCCGCTAACGTTTGAAGCAATTAAAAAATTGTTTTTCATGTATATATTTTCTCTATGATAGCTGAGTTAATCTTTTGTCTCACGATTGAGTCACAAAGATGTGGATCGCGACGTTTTGACCGCTATACTGCTAGTCTTCATCAGGCGATGGTGTCGACTGGCTGCGTGCGAGTATAAGAAGCACCGTGGCTGGTAGTGATTGGTGCATTTCTTAGATCACACCTAGTACGACCTAAGGACATTGTCGACCCAGTAAAACAAGACGGAGTAGTCTACAAGAATGTGGTAAGGTTTATATTGGAGAGACGGGGAGATCTATGCATGAACGGATTAAGGAACACGATAGAGACATACGGCTTGCTCGAACCCAATCCTCCGCCGTTTCAGAACATAGCAACGCGACCGGACATTATCCGCTCTGGGACGAAGTTAAATTTATTGACAGAGACCCACATTGGTACACCCGTAGGGTTAAAGAGGCTATTCACATAAGACTTCACCCTAACAACATCAGCAGGGACAGTGGAATTGAAATGCCTGAAGCGTGGATGCCCACGACCAACACCACAAAAGCCGATCAGTACAAAAGCGGACCGCTGAGGGAACAATTTCTAGTCTGAACGACAAGGATCGTAATCCTCTAATCAACAACAGCCTAAGCGAGGATCGAAACGCACCAATCACCACCAGCCACGGTGCTTCTTATACTCGCACGCAGCCAGTCGACACCATCGCCTGATGAAGACCAGCGGTATAGCGGTCGAAACATCGCGATCCACATCTTTGTGACTCAATCGTAAGACAAAAGATTAACTCAGCTATCATTTGAAAACGCGATGACGAACACCTTTCATAATATATTTTCTCTAGTTGTCTTATTGTCTTTCAGACAGGACACTTGCCTTTCAGACCTGGCAACAGTTGCTATTATGATTGGACGGGCAGTTGTCAATGCCGCCACTTTCATTGGAGGGAAATATCTTGCTAAGGCGCTTGGCGGAGGTGATGGTGCAGCGCTCGAAGAAAAAAAACGCCACGACAAAGCCCTTGAGGACTATGAGGCGGCTTATGCCAAATACAATCGCTAGCGCACCCAGCTCCTTGACTGGATCCAAACAAACGCTCAGATAAAAGCGCAGGCAAAGCAGAACTTCACCAACACAGACTATGCCTTCAAGCTGTATAACCAAGCACATCCCGTACAACGCATTGCCCCGCTGAAAGAACCAAAGTTCTCCGATTTCTACCAGCCAAGCGCGCAGCAAAAACGGGGCGAGCTGCTTTTTTTGGGCGCCGGTACTCTTGCTGTTGGCTATGCCGTTTTTCGTTTCCTTTAACCTGTCTATGGATATTCCCGCCTTGAAGCGGGGTAGGAATTGAAGTTTTGGTAAGAAATGTATATGGATTTCACCCTTGCAAAAACGTACTACAGCCCGGGCGGCTATTGGAAAGGGTTGGGCAGCGATTAAAAAACTCGCCGAGGCTGCCAAGGTATCTGAAGATATAGCAAAAAAGTGGCTTGCGAGGCAGGCGATTTGGCAAATATATCTTCCAGCTCCGCAGCACATTCCTCGGCCGAAATTCGATGTTTCCATACCAAACAAGGTGCACCAAGCCGACCTTCTTTTTTTGCCGCACGACAAGCTGCCTCGGGGCCGAAAAGTTTTCAAGTACGCGCTTACAGTCGCCGACGTTGCCAGCCGCTACAAAGAGGCCGAACCTCTGACCTCGAAAAATTCCGATGAAGTTGCCCAGGCGTTTCAAAAGATTTACAAGCATGGCCTCTGAAGATGCCTCAATTGCTGGTTGAACGCCTGTTCGGCCACAGGTACGCTGTGGAAATGCGGCTGCTTGAAGGTAAGCGATCTACTGCGTGGGTAAAACGTCTGCCTGAGGTTGTTGCAGCCTTGAACAACGAGGAAACGAGTCTCACTGGCAAAAAACCTGCAGTGGCGAAAAAAGAAAAATCAGTTTTTGCCAAACCATCTTCAACATACAAAAGACCTGTTGGTAAAAACGAAAAACAGCTCCCTACTCTTACAAGAGTACGTTATCTTTACCAGCCCGGCGAGTTGGAGGGCGGCAAAAAAAGAGCCACAGACCCTGTTTGGTCTTTGCAAGTCTTTACGATTAAAAGTAAAGTAATGAAACCAAACACGCCTGTTTTGTACTATTTGCATTGCCCACCGGGCGGCTCAGTCTGCCCCAGACGCAGTTTCACCAAACACGGAGTTACCCCCCGAAAATCGCATAAATTCCTTTTCTTCTCCCGCCTTAGGGCGGGAATCGGCTTCAGTCACCAGCTGCTTTGCAGCAAATCGCGGGTTCTCGCCGCGAGGTTGAAGCCGAATGCGTTTGTGTTTATCCCCTCTTCGCATATCCACCTTTTGGAATCGAACGCCGATAAAGACTTTTTCTTAATGCTCATGCCGTAAATGTTAATTGTGCCCCTCTGACTTCAAGACTTTCATTTCGTGCTCCATTTCTTTTTGCCCGATCAGTGTTTCCTTGTAAGCCTCGTGCTTAATTTTTAAGACCACGTTTGTTTTCACGCCTTTCGCCTTTTTTATGGTTTTTTCGTCAGCAAGGAGGATGGAATACATCTTGGGCCGCAAACACACGCACTGCGCAATTGGGTTGCCCGCACACTCGTCTTTCATTCTTCCGAGAACCTTTTTATTTTCCTCCGAGAACAGAAAGTGTTCGCGCGGATAGTCGTTGGTGTCGTAAAGCTCCTGCTGCTCCTACATGTCTTTGTAAACGTCTTCTGTTTCTATCTCCATGAGAAGCTGTCTGTATCTGTGTACAGAAGTTCGCGTCGTGGTCCGTATCGTTTTTTCAGCGTGTTGTAGAAAAAGACGTACATCAGGATTTTGCTGTTATCCAAGATAGTCATGCCTGTGTAGAGTGGTTTATTCAAAGTTACTGAATTTTTGTGCAAGTGGATCCCAGCTAGATTATTTGCAAAAGTTTGGAAAGATTTGTACTCGGGCCTTGCAATAACCTTCCTTATTTTTTTATCCTCGTGGGGGCGGACTAGTCTTACGTCAATCCTTTTGCGTATATTTTCCATCGTCTTCCCGACGACAGAATTGTTCATTAGTTTGTAAAAATCTTTCTCAGCTGCATCCCTTGAGAGAGATAGAATTGTTAGTTTCTATAGTGAACAACATAGTTGGTTTTGTCGTTCAGTGTGAGTAACAGCTTTTCGCATTCGAGGAAGGGAAGGTTAAGGTTTTCAAGCATTTTTATTTGGTACTCGGAGAGCTCTTCCTTTTTGACTTTACTTTTTTCTGGAGCAAGTGGATAACTATTGTGGGCTTCGTGTAGCTCCTTTGGATATTCCAGATCCACCTCAAGTATCCATCCTTTCTTGTCGTTTTCTTTCTTTTCCAGCACTTCTTCCTCGCATACCCCATCTCTCCACTTAAAATCAGAAACTGGCAAATGTTTGCTCATGGCCCACCCATAAAGGTTGTTTGTATCAAGGTAGATGATGTGTTTAGTGGGTTTCTCCTGGTAAAAACCTTCGGCGAATGGGTCGTTGGCTTCAGAAAACCTCTTACTTGCCATAGAAATCCCTCCTCGCATGCCCCTTTCGACGAAAAGGTGCATATCTATGTCTGTCAAAAGCTCCAGTTCTATCTTCGTTTTTTTAAGTAAAGCATCCCACGAAAGGCCCGGTGAGGTAAAGTAGTGAGCCGGATCGAGTTTATACTTTTCCATGCATATGTCTCTGAAATTTTCAAACACATCGGCGAGAAGCGCAACATCTGTCTTTACATAAAGATCGTGGTAGTCGCCGATAGTTTTGCATCCAAAAGCTTTCCAAACTTTGTTCGCGTGCTCATAGTCTTGGTCTGAAATTCCTTTATCTGAAAGTGTACTGAAAACCTTTTCTTTGGGTGGGAGGCTTGTTTCTTCAAAAACTTCGAGTGAATCGATGTATTCGTAGGGATAAATTCCTTTTTTTAAATAACAGACCGATTTCTTTATTCCCCGGAAAAAAGTTTTTGCGTTATTTTTAGCTTTTCTTGGGGCGTCGCGGCAACAACGCTATCCAAACTTTTCAAAAGAAACGCGAAACTGTCAATGAAAACAAGGTTACCAAGACTAAAAGATATGTATTTTTCGGTATTATTTGCAATACAGTTCAAAGGTTTATCGCATTCCATTTCACACATTGCCTGCATCAAAAGGTGTGAATCATAACCTTTCAAATTGTGAAAGACAGCGGGTATTTTAGTTTGTTGTGGACCTATTCGGAGCATTTTGTTGCAATTCGCATGTGCAGGCCCACGAAACTTTCCAGTAATGTGGCAGTGGTCTTTCACAGCATCTCTAAAATTTTCCTGCATCAACGATTCTCCACAAAACAAACAGTCTTGTTGATTTTTTTTAATCCCCTTGTCAATCAAGTGAAGTTCTCTCTTATCTTTGTCATTAATGAAAGACCAAAAGTCAAATACAATTTTGTCTTCGAGATTCCCATCTTCATTTGTAATGTCAACAACAATTTTCTGCTCTTCGAAAAAGCACTTTCTGTGGCTTTGCCCTGCGTATTTTCTTGTAAATACATCATAAGTTTTTCTTGAGTCGAAGAATTTTTCTCTGACCAAAGGTTCGTCGCAAATGTGCTAGTTTTCGTCATTGTAAATTTTTTTTCCATACGTGATCTCCCTTTTCGATTTCCTCTTGTTTTTCCAAGCTTTTTCTCAAAGTTTCTTCAAGTTCAAGCAGTTTTTCAAGAAAGATTTTTGCTGTTTTTTCGTTTGAGCCCAACTTTTGCCTGAATTTTTGGACTGGTATCATTTGTTTTCCATCGCTTCTCACTGTTGTAAAGGCAAACCCACATGCATCATGAATGTTTGTTTTTTGTGTGAATTTTGTTCTTTCTCATTCATTTTCAGGAAGGTTTTTTATAACAGGTTCAAAGTCTGCATATTTAACGAACGGAGCTTTCATCTGTTTTTTAAAGCTTCAAATTTAAGATTGTTTTTTCCTTCTTCTGGCATTATTATTTTTGTTGGAACATTATCAATCCCATTGCAATATTCTTGGTGTTTTTCAAGCACTTCTTTCAATGTAAACACAGACAAACACATCTCACATAAATATTTCTTTTCTTCTACTTTTTGACTGATTGTGAAGAAGTGCGGAAATCTTTTTTATGAAGCAGTAGTGTGTTTTCTCGTCTTTTGAATAAGCATAAGATTTATTCTTTCGATAGCTTTCTTCTTTTTTGAAACTCTGTACGCAAGCATAAAACCTCTTTTCTCGTCCCAACCATAAACATTAATAGCAAGACAGGGGTTTTCTTTTTCAAGCCTATCAATTTGTTTTACAGGTGTTGGAAAATCTATTCCGCTCCCATCCAAACCATCTTCAACTGTTTTGTAATTGTTGGGTCAGTCTGAATTTTTGAAATGAGTTTTTTCTTCTCTTTCTCTATTTTGGTTAATTGGTCTTGAAAATTTAGATTCAAGTCCAAAATTGATTTTTATTTCACCAAATCTTGCAATTTCTTCTTCAATTATTTTCAAAAGCTCTTTCTTTGTTATAATTATTCATAAAGTTTTCCAAACTCGTATCTTCGCGGGTTTCTGGAGGGATGTCCATTCTCCAGACATCATTCCATTGACCAAAATCTGTTTTAGAAACCCCATAATCCCCTTCAGGAACTTCAATCTCAGGAAACCCTTCTGGCTGCTTCCTGGATGTCTGCCATTGCCATTACCATCGCCATCGATGTTAACCCATATCCCCTTTTCTCTAAATGCCTGTAACAACTGACACAAAAAATTTTTCAAGGGGTGGGTCCGGGATTTTTTAAAAGATAGTGAAAAAGACACACACGTTAAAAAGGCTGGTCTCTGGATCAACTTTGAGGAGCGAGCGGAGCGATGCGACGAAAAAGTTGAGCCAGGACCAGCCTTTTTAACGTGTGTTTCTTTGAAAATTTCGTTTTTCTTAGCCAAAGAAATATTTAGTATTGGGCTGACCTTGTTCATGCCATCGCACTTTGCTTCTCAGGATTGTGCCTTTGGTTCTTTGCATGGTCAATCTACTGAGACGGGATTTTGCTAATTCAAGTTCTAGTAGGGGTTTTTTGTTTGTGAATGATATATCAAATGAATCATCTATGAACTACGGAAATGAAATCAAATGAAGAATGATCCTCGCAGTTGTGAACGCAATTTATGCAATTGCGAAAAGAAGCCTGAAAAAAAATTCAGGACTTCAACGGGGTTTGAACCCGTGACCTCGCGATTACCGGTGCGGTTCTTCGTCCATATTCAATCAGTGCTTACAGCTCGTTCACTTTTCTTTGTAGTAATATTTTTTTGTCTCTGCTTTTTTTTCTTTACCTTTTGTTTCTTAATTTCCATTTTAATGATGTCCCATTTTAGACCTAAAACAGTTAAATCGTTGTACTTGGCTTTAAAACCTGGCAATTGCTCTCGTAGAGATTCGATGTAGGCCAAGACGGACATGTCCCTTTCTAGCTTGCTCACTGATTCTTCAATGCTGGAAACAGCAGTGGCGAGATTATTAAGACGCAGTTCGATAGTGTCGAGTTTATCGAGCTTGGATAACTTAGATAGGATGCGATCAACTTTCTCGGCAAGGTCTTCCGCCATGTTGAAAGTTTCAAGGATAGTCTCTTCTGAATTGGAACTGTATTTCTGTCTTTTATCCTCAGGCGAACGGGAAGAATCGTTCGAAGAAGTTGAAGATCTTGTTTTTCTTTTAACAGTGGAGGTTTTTTCATAGACGGTATGTTAAACTTAGAAAATTCGAAAATTTCCAGGGAGCTTTTCAAGACGCGTCCTCACTCTTCCATGACATGCACACTCTCTCTTTTATTTTTGTTTCTTCATGGTCTGATAGCTCTAGGCTCATGCAAAATTTCATTTTCCTTTTGTTTTTGTTTTGTTTTTATTTTTTTTATCTTCGTCTGATAGCCCTAGGCTCATGCAAAATGTAATTTTACTTTTGTTTTTCTTTTCATTGCATTTTTCTTTGCTTTTGGGTGCTGTTTTCATTTCACTTTCATTTAAGTTTCTTGTTATTTCATTTTATTTTTGATTTTCAATGAATAAACGTTTGATTTAAGTATTACTTGTCTTTTGTTTTACGTTTTCGTTGAAATATCTGTTCATTGTAGAAGTTTTTTGGTAAAATCTTTGGCAAATTTCGAGTGATAGCCATAGGCCACCATACACCATTGTTCGCAAAATATCTTTTTTATATATTTGTTTTCAGTCTTGACTGACCGCGGATTTTAATCAACTGAACAAAATTTTCAAAACTAAAATCAGCGATGCTTTTCTTCATTTATTATTATTATTATCGTTATTATCATTATTATTATTATTATTATTTTTAATAAACGGTTTAGTTTAACTTATAAATACCTCTTTCGCAGTATTTTCCGAAGTAGCCTCTTTTACAATTGCAATTAGAGCAATTACGGGTGTTGGGTACACAAGTCCCCCCATTTTGGCAACATGCAGACAGTCGTGGGGTCTGAAAAAAAAATCGATTATTAAAATGATTCTAGAGTTCGAGCGGCCACGGGAGCCGCGAGAAACCCGGGCGCGGATTAACCCCGGTCAATCGTAACAACAAAAACAAAACTCTTTATAAGTTCCGAGGGAGAGAGGAGTAAGAAAATTACAAGGCAAAGAAATGTACTAAAATGCAAAAGGCACGTGCAGGGTCATTGTTTTTGCTCATTAAGTGTATTGTTTTGAGATGTAATCGTTGCCGTTGCCTGTCCTCGTTGCTTCAGCTCTCTAATGATTCGAACTAGCATTTTCCTTATACTCCTCTGGGTTCGTAGAAGACAAGAAATATAATCACACCAAAGTTTACCATCTGCTTGAAATCTCTCCAAATAGGCAATAACATAAGCCTACCTTAATAGAATAATGATGCGAACTTGCATTTTCCTTGTACTCGTCCATGTTGCTGTACTTCGTAGAAGACAGCAAGTCACACCAAAGCTTGCCATCTGCTTGTTGGGATGCAGCCAGATTTAAAGATTGGCAGAAAGGATTGCTGAGGCATTCAAAGGTGCAGTCAAAGATGTCGTGCACTGTGTATGTTCCAACTTTTGCCACGTTCAGATAATGGAACTCGTCTTTTAGGAACACATCTTGACCGTGATCTCGGGAACAAAATTTATCTAAACAGTAAATTATCATCTTGGATCAGTCCTGTTCAATCACGTTGCAATGTGTGGCCTAACCAAAACTTAGTTTGGTCTTGCCTTCTTTTTGCTTAAATTTTCACTGAATAGCATCTTTCTCGAAAACTGAGTAGCAGGTGTCCAGTGTGCGCAGTTGTCGACAGATATAAGAAGCATTCTATTTTTTCCAATTTATGAGCAATAATTCTAGGTATCGTAAATGCGGAAACAGCCTATATGTTATTCCAGCCAATATTAGAAAAATGATTGCCATCTGATGACTCTGGTGACAATTCTTTTCATTGTAAAGATAGCGTCCACCGTTTTGAGGTCGATATGTTGGACAAAAGTTCCAAGTTTTCCTTGACTGTATCTCACAAAGGTATTCAAGTTAAATTTGACCCTTCCATAAGTGAAGTAAAGATTTAAATGTTGAAGAAAATGAGACGCCAAACGAAAGAAAGAAGAAAAGGAAAAGGGAAAGAACAAGGAAATTAGGTTTGGGTAAAAAGATGGAAAGTGTGAATGTTTTACTTGTAACATCAACTGGAAAAAAGTTGATGTCCTTAGATCTGGCAACATACACTCAGTCAGGTCACCTGGTACTCTTTCGGACAAAATGACAATTTCTCTTCATTTGCAATCTGACATTTTCTGTTTATTTGCAAACTGTATTTACCAGTGAAATCACCTTCAGTTGATACTGGTTCGTAGCCAGATGAAAATTATCCCGAGGCAAAGTGTAGAAAAAAAAACCCTCTTTATATTCCTTTTTGTTTTGATTTTATATATATAACCTCTGACTGGAACATCAAAAAATATTTACGCCTCTGTTAAAATACACAGCTTGGTAATATTTTTCGCAAGATCCACAATCAAGGAAGGAAAAATAGTACGTCAATACAAAATTTTTACTGAGAGAAGTGTATACGGCCCTGCTGTAGCAGCTGCAGAACAAATGTAAAGAAAATACACTCTTCTTGAAAAACAAGGATTACGACGACGCTGGAAATGAACCTTGTATAACGTTATGCATTGTAGCTTTTATCGTGCACCGGATCGATTTAGTGTGCCTGGTGGCGAAAAGACTAAATTTATAGCGGAGCAAATATGGTAACCCATATGACCCAGAAAATTTGGTTTGGTCATGATCACCGTACGACCGTACGCGCGTACGTCCGCCCCTCCATGTATGGCAATGTGAAATGCGAAAAGAGCCTTTCGATTGTGTTTGATTGATGATGTGAAGCAAAAGAGTACTAAAGAACCACTGGCACTGGCACTGGCACCGGCACTGGCAATGCAATTATAATAAAACCGGGCCCTGTTCAAAAATATAACTACTGTAATATGGAATTTATTTACATGATTTTTTTTTCATAGAAGAAACAAAACTTTTCCTTTCTAGCGATAAAAAAAGAACGAGCAAAGTCTAATCCGAGTTCTAGCTACATCATGTACTGATTGGCCTTGAATGCAAGTGCTGGCGTCGCCCAAGAAAGCACTTAAAAGTTTTATACTGTACTGTAAAAGTTTCGGACGCTTAAAAATTTCGGACGGTTTATTTTCGGGCACTTTTTTTGTCCGAAATAGGCCATTTCCGAATTACCTTTGGCCTCCTTTTGAAAGCGAGTCCTGGTGTAGAAATGAGTTTCATTTGCATGTGAATAGAAACTAATTTTCACATGAAAAGATGAGCACCAGGACTCGCTTTGAAAAAGAGGCCAAAGGTAATTGGGAAATGGCCTATTAAAATCGTCCGAAATTTTTGGCAAGTAATGTACATCTTCGGGATTGGACATCCATGTTATGGTCAATTGGCACCTGTCAAAACAAGGTATCCGTTGACCAGTATCATGTGACCATATCGCGGGCTCAAGGTTAGAGCTCATCGACATCAGCTGGTTTTGAAGTTGACCGCTGACTAGGTACTGACTTTCGATTGGATCTCAGGCTCACTCCAGGTGTGGGATACCCAAACCAAAACGAGGCTTAAGTTTTCGCGCCCTTTCTGCGGCTGGAAATTTCACATATTCAGTTGGTTTCTTCATTTTGAGCAAAAGAACTTCATCTGCTTCGAAGTTTGTCTTTTAATTCGGGTAAAATTGTTGAAGATACCCCGGAAAGTTTTTTCTCAGGAAAACCTTAAAACTTGGATCGACTTCATGGTGCCCGAATAGGCCATTTCCGAATTACCTTTGGTCTCTTTTTCAAAGCGAGTCCCGGTGCTCATCTTTTCATATGAAAATTAGTTTCCATTCATTTGAAAATGAGTTTAATTTTCATATGAATGGAAACAAATTTTCATATGAAAAGATGAGCACCAGGACTCGCTTTGAAAAAGAGGCCAAAGGTAATTCGGAAATGGCCTATTGTGTGGTTGAAAAACAAAATGATTTAACGCTTCATTTAGTTCACAAAGTCCAATTGGCTCAGGACTGTGTAGCACGGCTGATCTTTGGAGATGCATGTTTTTTCTTAATTGGATACGTATATTCAAGTGCTAGAAAACTCTACAATACAAGTGAATTAAATAAATTGAAGCTTAACATTTCGCTTAATTGTTGTTACTTTTGTTCAGGAATGAAACTTGTATAATTTTTCTCTGGACTGGATATAAATAACAATCATTTCTACTCGTTTTGGATGCAAAGAAGTAGCTCAATTGTTTTTTTGTTGTTTTTCTTGGAAGACAACGAGTGTTTTTACTCCATTTGGCTGACTATTTTTTGACGTCGGTGCCTCCTTACATTATTAACAAGAAATCGCAATGAGTCACCTCTTAAATTCACTCAAACATTTTCATCCAACATTTCGCTCTACGAACAAATGTTTGTTCGTTTAGCCAGCCCAACCAAGAAAGTTTGGGACAGTCAGTAAAAGCAAAGCAAATGAATCACATAACGTCGAAATTTCAGCAATAATACGCAAAAATATCGTCCTGTGAACTCGCTTTCTCCATTGTTTCGTCAAACCTCATTGTTTGTCCGCTAGTCATCACCCGTCGTTATGTTTGTCAAACACGATCTTGGATGAAAATGTTTCAAACACGACCCCGCAATCTTGTTAGCTTTGAATTTTCATCGTGTATAAATAAAGGTTGTATACATGTATGTATTGCTTAGCCGGAGCTTTAGTATCACTTGTGTTTTGCGCGACGAGGAAAATTTGCGCAACTTCTGAAAACACAAGTGATAAGGCTTTATTTATCCTTAATTTTACCTGGTCCTATGCGATTACCTATCCAAACTATCAGGTTTTTTTCCTAATTCTCTTTTCTAAGACATTTAAGCTTATGTCAAAATTGCCGTAAGGTGTGGGAGATTGATTCGGAGTATATAGGGTGTTGCTGTTAGTAATATTACGCCTTAAAATCAATGGCTAATCATGGCACCAACTATGTAACAGATGCAAGAGTGGCGCTCAACTAACTAGCAGGCAGTACTGAGCCCAGTCCAAATGAAATCCAAGCAAGGAGAACGAAGCCCTTGAGAGAAACCATGCTCTTAGCTTCTCATATGTTTCTTGAGTCTTCCTGTTGGTTGTGAACAAACTTTCACAAATTAACTGGCGGATTTAAACGAGTGTGTCAGGGATACATTATTAACAAAGTTACTAATTCAAGGTATGTTAATGAATTAACCTTCACCGGGGAAATTATTTTGTCTGTCCTTGGCGCTTTTTCATCGTTTCGGTATCTTGAACCAATTCGCCAGTAACTAGTGAAGATAAAAAGCCATCGATGTTAGCAGAACGAGCACCAAGAAATTACTGAAATTTCATACCAAAGTCGTATCTTTTTAATATCGCAAAGTTATAGCTTCGGAAAGTCGGGAAGTTTTACAGAGACGTTTGCATGCAGGGGGACACAGAACTTGCTCCCCAGCACACAAACGTCTTTCAAGTGTCCTGACTTTGTAGGACCATATTTTCGCTATTTTGCAAGAAGTGACTCTCAAACTTGGCGATTTTACTAATTTTCAGGGGCTTTTTGTAGTAGTGTCGATGGATCTTCCCTTCCTGGTGGACTTAAATTGGGCGTGCTTTTAACTGGCTATCCTGTTTCTTTGGTAAACCATGTCCAAAAATGACCTCATAAAACTTGTTCTATTATAACCCAAGATGTTACTGCATTTGTTATTTCATCTATTTTTCAAGTGGGATGTTTTACCGGCTTGTTATTTAGGCTACTGTGACCTTCATTTTCATAGTTCGGTTGGAAAGAATAAAGAACATCCTCACTACAGCGTTATATTTTAGATATAAAAAGAAAAATTGAATTTCATTTACAAGACTTCAATAACTTATTTTCGAGGGTCAATAAAGCTTCATTGTAATAATTTCTTGTTTCATTTGCACATTTGCTAAGCAAAATCATCTCCAATAAAATTAAAGTGATTTTCCTTTTTTTTTTATTTGTTCCCGCAGTTTATCTATAAGAAACAATCAAAATTAATATAATAATAGTTTATATGTTTGGAATCCATTTCTGACTTCCATAAACATGAAAAATAGGGGGAATACCATCTTATTCGAAAACTGAGTAGCGGTATCCACTGTGCGCAGTTGTCAGATATAAGGAATTCAATTTTTTTTTTCACATTTATGAGCAATAATTCCGTTTATAGTAAATGCGGAAACAGGCTATATGTTATTCCAACCAATATTAAAAAAATGAAGGCCTTCTGATGACAATTCTTTTTATTGTAAAGATATCGTCCACCGTTTTGAGGTCGATATGTTGGACAAACGTTCCAAGTTTTCCTTGACTGTATCTCACAAAGGTATTCAAATTACATTTGCCTCTTCCATAAGTGAAGTAAAGATTAAAATGTTGAAGAAAATGAGACGCCATACGAAAGAAAGAAGAAAAGGAAAAGGGAAAGAACAAGGAAAGTAGGTTTGGGTAAGAAGATGGAAAGTGTGAATGTTTTACTTGTAACATCAATTGCAAAAATAGATGTCATCAGATCTGGCATTTTGGTAGATATCTGCTCGGTGGAGGGTAGGCTTTCGGTGTCGATTAAAGAATGTTCACGGATTTTCGCCGGCTATAACTGAAACATGGCCTAAAAGATTTGCAGTGGGAAGTCATAGGCCCTGAGGGTTTCGGGGAAATGTTGCCACAAAGTTGTAACGCGTCCTTTGGTCTTCGTTTGTTCCTCTAATCAGCTTTTCATTCGGATTTTTTATTCTCTCTTTTTTTTCTTTTCTCTGGACGTTGTTCTCGTTTTAATCTCAACTTTATTTTCTTATCAACTTATTCTTTTTAGCAGTCTTTCATCTTTCCTTATTTCCTGGCTCTCCTGGATTAGCTATGCTACCTGCGGGTCAGGTAATTCTGTATTTAATTAATAACAAGTCAATACAAATCAATTCAATTCAACTCAATTACTGTTTTTGGCAGTCAAAAACGTCAGCTAGCATTTTCAGAAAGAAACATTTCCAGAATGTTCGTGGAAAGTTCATTTAGTCTATCATTTTATCAAAGGAAGATGGTGTTTCCTAACATTTTCGGGCGATTATAATTTCAGCTATAAGGAATCCGAATAGATCAAGTTTATCTTCTTGGTAACGAAAAAAATCACTTTAAACAGACTTATGCCTTTCTACAGCTTTTCCATTATTTAGCTCGTTGGCTGCACCTGTTCAATGGAAAGTCATCGCAAATTTTTAGCTGAACGCAAAAGTATGCTCGCACTTGTTTTTTTTTTTTTTTTACAAAATGACCCTGGAGCATGCTCCGGAAGCAAAACCCTTCGTGTTTACCGGCCTTTGGTGAATGATGTTGCAGCTTTGCTGTTCCAAAAGTGGAAAGTAAACTCCTCGATACTGTGTTCCCTAAAACGGCTTTTGCAGTTGTAAGTTAGACTACAAACACAAAACCTAACTTGAAATTTTTAGTGCAATCAACCCATCGGCGATGGCTTCCAAAACAAAATATCAATGTGATAAAAAGAAGTTGCCACCAGACACACTAAAATCGATCTGGTGCACAACAAAAAGCTACAATGCTTAAGGGGGGACTAACTTAACTACAAAATGAGCTAACATTGTTGCTATGGAAAGTTCCCAACGCTCATATCTTGGAAACCCTAACTTGCACAGGCAAGCTGTCTGGCTATGTTTTTACAAACAAAAAAGTTTACAAGATTTTCGAGTCACAACCATATTTGGTAAGTCACGTGACCAGAACAGGAAAAGGCCTAAAACTCGAGTGGCGTACACTTCTGGGTATCGAAAATGGTTAACAATCGCCAAGGTGCAAAACTCTACGTATCGATTTTTGGAAATTCGCATTTTTCTGAGATTGATGACGTCATAAGCACGCAAATTCATACCATTTGGTCATTATCATTGCAGTTATGTACGTTAACAACAATTGCTTACGTAGGCTTGTAAAGAAGGCTGGAATATCTCCGATTGGCAAAAATATCAGAACTTCACATAATTTTCTCCAAGTTTTAGGGATTTTTCTCTCTAAAGCGCGGTTGGGGCCTGGGGCAAGTTACGCATGCGCAATAGCAATTTATTAATTTTACATGTTCACCTCTTCGCACGTTTCACCAATACAGTGGCAAAAACACCGAAAAACTGTGTTTTACAAATACAGTCCGCAAAAATCCCTTGGCAGCAACGCTAAGTCTGTAGTTAAGTTAGTCCCCCCTTAAAGTTTTACAAGGTCTCGTTCCTCGCGTCGGCGTAATCCTTGTTTTCCAATCAGAGCGTATTTCCTTTACATTTGTTTCGTAGCTGCTACCGCAGGGCCGTATGCACTACCCTCGATGAAAATTTTGAAGTGACATTCGTTTTTTTTTCCTTACTTGATTGTGGATCTTGCGAAAAATATTACGAGGCGAGTAGTTTCACAGAGGCGTAATATTTTTTGATGTTGCAGTCAGAGGTTATATATATATAAAACTAAAACAAAAAAAGGAATATTAAAGAGGTTTTTTTTTCTACACATTGTCTCGGAATAATTTTCATTTGGCTACGAACCAGTATCAACTTTAGGTGATTTTACTGGTAAATACAGTTTGCAAATAAAGAGAAATTGTCATTTTGTCCGATAGAGTGCCAAGTGACCTAAATGGGGCATTAAGCAACGCTTTAGTAGTTCCAGTTTCCCGTTTTAAATTCAATGAAACTGATAAAAAATTTACTCCGAAGACCGAACTAATCTATTTCATGTATCCGGCGGGACTTCTGGATGTCAGCTTCACTTTAGTCTACTTTATCTGCTGATCCACAACACATGCAGGCATGAAAAAACACAAGACTTTTCAACTAAAACTAACAGTCGTAAGGTGTGAGACATTGATTCGGAGTATACAGGGTGTTGTTTTTAGTAATATTACGCCTTAAAATCAATGGCTAATCACGTCACTAACTGTGTAACAGACGCAAGAGTGGCGCTCAACTCACCGGCATACAGTACTGAGCCCAGTCCAAATGAAATCCACGCAAGGAGAACGAAGCCCTTTAGAGAAGCCATTCTTTTAGCTTCTCATAAGTTTCCTGAGTCTTCCTGTTGTTGTGAACAGACTTTCACAAATTAACTGGCGAATCTAAATGAGTCAGTATTATCTATTCTGTCTTCCCGTCGGGATGACAGTTACTAATTAAAATAATCTTCACCAGGGAAATTATTTTGTCTGTCCTTGGCGCTTTTTCAACGTTTCGGTATTTTGAACCAAGTCGCCAGTAACTTGAGATGATGAAAAGTCATCGACGTTAGTAGAACGAGCTCCTAGAAAATACTGAAATACCAAAGTTTGGGAGTCGTATCTTTTTAATATCGCAAAGTTATAGCTTCGGAAAGTTGGGAAGTTTTACAAACGTTTGCATGCTGGGGAGACAGAACTTGCTTCCCAGCACACAAACGAGTCGGCAAAATTTCCTGTCTTTGTAGAGCCATATTTTCGCTATTTTGCAAGAAGTGACCCTCAAACTTGACGATTTTGCAAGGTTTCTGGTGCTTTTGTAGTAGCGTCGATGGATTTTCGCTACCTGGTGAACTCATAAAACGTTGAAAAAAAGCGGAAAGGTCTATTCAGTGCGTAAAACTTAAACTGGGCGTGTTTTTAAATGGCTGTCCTGTTTCTTTGGTAACCCATGTCCAAAAATAACCTCATAAAACTTGTTCGCCTATAATCGGGAATTTGTAGGATACTGTTACCATAGAATCACCTTATAAATGGAGGTATTATGTAGTGATGCGTTAAATAATAGATGTCAGTTTATACTACTCAAGTCAATAGTGCTTTTCGTGCGATCTGATTGGTTAACTTGGAGGTGATTAGCAAGTACTATTCACCTCCGAGCAGGCGACGCGGGAGATTTTACAATTTCCGACCGTTTGTCGGTATATTGACACATAAAGCAGTGTTTTAGTCCGCCAATTATTTAGCTTGTGTGGTATATACTAAAACAATTATCCACCTCAGTGTTTGAGTTTTTAAATGACCAGAACTCCTCTCCGCTGCGTGTTTACATTATATTTTTCATTATCGCACTCTATCGTGCTACGGGACGCTCCTGCGACTGTAAGCAAGAATCTACTGTAAGATAAAGTACAGTTTGAAACAACGATTATATGCCTCAAATTGGTGTCTTACTTAACGACACTTTCCAGTTAAAAATGAATTATAAACCACTCGCGACTTTATGTTTTGATTCCTTTGTTAGGAAACGCTATTTGCGAAAGCTCCAAATTAAAGTCATCGCCGCACTTTCGTTACAAGTTAAGCTTGATTTAAGAAGTATCAAAAGCGCTCACAATCAAGAAACACAACAGGAGATCAGTTCATCTGCATCTACATCTGTAACTTGCAAAATCCTTGTTAATAATGATAAAGATAATGAGAATGAGAATGAGAATGAGAATGGCAATGGCAATGGCAATGGCAATGGTAATGGTAATGGTAATGGTAATGGCAATGGCAATGGTAATGGTAATGGCAATAGTAATGGTAATGGTAATGGTAATGGCAATGGCAATGGCAATGGCAATGGCAATGGTAATGGTAATGGTAACGGTAATGGCAATGGCAATGGCAATTGTAATGGTAATGGTAATGGTAATGGTAATGGTAACGGCAATGGCAATGGTAATGGTAATGGTAATGGTAATGGCAATGGCAATGGCAATGGCAATGGTAATGGTAATGGTAATGGCAACGGTAATGGTAATGGCAATGGCAATGGCAATGGCAATGGCAATGGTAATGGTAATGGCAATGGCAATGGCAATGGTAATGGTAATGGTAATGGTAATGGTAATGGTAATGGTAATGGCAATGGCAATGGCAATGGCAATGGTGATGGTAATGGTAATGGCAATGGTAATGGTAATAGTAATGGTAATGGTAATGGCAATGGCAATGGTAATGGTAATGGTAATGGTAATGGCAATGGCAATGGTAATGGTAATGGTAATGGTAATGGTAATGGCAATGGCAATTGCAATGGCAATGGCAATGGTAATGGTAATGGTAATGGTAATGGTAATCGTAAATGGTTTGAACCCAGGAGTCATATCATAACTAAGTGAAGCACGATCGTCCGGGTGAGTGTAGTCCTGAGAAGGACTGTTTGTGGTGACATTGACTGACGTTTCGACAACCTGAGCGGAAGTCATCATCAGAGTCAAGTGATTGGAGTAACTTCAGGAGATGGTATAAGTACTCTGGTCGTTGATGTGATTGGTCAACGAAGTCGTGATGTTATTGGTTGTCTGTCAGTTAAGCCGTGATGTTATTGGCTGTGAAGACTGTAAACCGTGGTTGGTGCGTTTCGATCCGTCTTTTGTTAGTCAAATGGTTGTAGGTGTATTGTTAGTCAAATTAGTCGGTGTGTCTATTGTTTGTCTGTTGTTGATATCGTCAATAAGTCGTTTGTAAGGTGCGGGAAGCTGTTGACAACGGTTCAGTGGTGTCTGTTCTAAGTTAGTATACCAACTTTCAAGTGCGATCCGTTGGTGGTAGTTAGTACAGTAGGTAATGCATTTAGCAGAGTCCCAGTCGATTGTGTGGTTTGTCAGTAAATGGTGCTCAGCAATGTTATTGTTGATGTCACCATTTCTCGTCGCTCGTTTGTGTTCAGTCAGTCTTACGTTCAAATTTCTGCCAGTCTCACCGATATAAGTGGCCTGACAGTCGCAGCATTCGATCTTGTAAACTGCTCCCTGTCTGTCCTTAGGTTCGTCTTTGTCCTTAAC
>JAEMWC010000027.1:1455000-1487500 GCA_016490735.1 Pachyseris speciosa
AACTGATTCTATTCATTAGCTTCCAAGTTCAGTAATAGTTTTACGTTTCCATTTCAATTTCACCTTACACTTTAGCAATAGCAACAGTTTTACGTTACGATTTCAATTCACTTCTGCTTTTAGCCAGCATGTAATTCATGTAATTGGGGGGCGGGGGGGGGGCAAGGGGGATCTTGTCACGAAGTCATGATAGTAAATTTTCGATTTCACGAATCACGAAACTTCACTAAGGTCACGGAAAAAATCTAATCCCAATGCAGTGAAATTCAGCTACGAACTCAAGTTTAGACATTCACGATTTATTTATTATTTATTCACGATTCGCAGCCAAGGACTTTTGCATTTCACGCCTCACGGAATACACTTCAATCCCGATTCACGGAACAGTTTTTTATCAAATCACGACTCGAAGAGCAGAAAAAAACCGGATCACGGTGTCACGAAATCCCTTGCCCCCCCACCTCCCCGCCCCCTTTAACGGTTTGCGCCGTTTTGCCTTCAACCTTACAATAGTTTCAATGATTTCTATTTATTAGCTTGCATGCTGGCAATAGTTCTTGCAGACTGCATTCATTAGTTTGCAATCCAGCTATATTTTCAACGGATTCCATTCATTAGCTTCAAATCGCTTGAATTTAAATTCGTCTGTCGCAATACCGTCAAACACAAATTTGCAGCTTTCATGTATAGGCAATCAGAAAGTGACCATGGATATCCAGCAGTAGTTCCTACGTTTCCTATCCATTAACTTTTAAATTTGTAGTTTTTTTTCAATGGTTTCTATTTCTTTAGCCCTCTATCTTGCAACAATTAAACCAGTATCTATGCATGTGCTTCTATTCTAGAACTAGTTTCATGAAGGCGGTTTCTTTGATTAGGTTCCCATCTACCATTAGTTCAAAGTATGTTTTTTTGTTTTTTTATTCTCTGAGCCTCAAATCCAGCAATAGCTTTCAATCTAGCAAAACTTTCAACCGTTTTTATTCACTAACTTCCAAGATTCATTCATGTTATTTTGTAGACTAGGCCTCAGGTCGTGTTCTGTAATATAGCTAAAACTCATGACAATACTTTCTATGCGTTATACTATGAGATCTTAAAGTGCTTGAGCTGGGGTGTTACTAAAACGAGTAACCGAGTAAAGAGTAACAGAGTAACGAGAAAACGAGTAACGGGCAAAAATCTCGAGGGGTTAATTTTTTTGGATATCTCTAAAAACATCAGAAAACAAATAACCAGTCAATATTTCTAAATTGATGTCTATATCAACTATAAATTCAACTGAGAGGATCGTTATTGATCTTACAGAGAAAAAAAAAAGGTTTGTTGGATTGCTTCTCACCGACATCGCACATTTTGTAATACTCTGCGACAGTAAGCTTAATTTCTGTTCAGCTGATTGACGCATCTAGATACCCGGCAACCCGGAACTGATTTCAAAAAACTAGATACCCGGCAGTCAGAAATTTTGACCAATTTTCTCGAAATAGCTCGTTTAATTCCCCTAAGAACATGAAATATTTGTTTAGAGATCTCAAGCGATTGCAAATATTGCCTTGGGTTAAAAGTAGAAGCGACTGCCGAGCTTGAGCATAGAGTGAAATCTCAATGTTTTCGACTCTTCGAAAATATTCAAGTTCTGACACACTGAGTCAACTCCTGATGAATATCTGCAGAAATTATCAACGAAACCTCACCAGAGTATTAAAAAATGTTAGTGTTTGTTCAGAAATGCCAAGCGATTCTAAATAAAGGTTTAGTATTGTTGTGAACAAATTATCCGTGCGTGCACAAAGCATATTCTCTGCAATCTGCACTCACGGGCGCGGCTTTCAAAATACTAGATGAATATTTTCTAAGTGTCGAAAACATTGAGATTTCACTCTATGCCCAAGCTCGACAGTCGCTTCTACTTTTAACCCAAGGCAATATTTGCAATCGCTTGAGATCTCTAAACAAATATCTCATGTTCTTAGGGGAATTAAACGAGCTATTTCGAGAAAATTGGTCAAAATGTCTGACTGCCGGGTATCTAGATTTTTTAAATCAGTTCCCGGTTGCCGGGTATCAAGATACGTCAATCAGCTGAACAGAAATTGAGCTTACTGTCGCAGAGTATTACAAAATGTGCGATGTTGGTGAGAAGCAATCCAACAAATCTTTTCTCTGTAAGACCAATAACGATCCTCTCAGTTGAATTTAAACTACAAAACTGCAAGCAAGAGTCAAAACAACACGAAAAGCTCACCTCCTGTTTAATCCCGCCATTTTCACGCAGTGCTGTTTGGAAAGATCACGTGACAAATAGAGAACCTCCGCCAAGTGATAAAAATGGCGCGAATGTACGGAAGATTAAAAAAGAGACAAAATATACAGATATCAGTTTAAAAATATTGACTGGTTATTTGTTTTCTGTAAGTTTTTAGAGATATCCAAAAAAATTAACCCCTCGAGATTTTTGTCTGTTACTCGTTTTAATAACACCCCTTGAGCTTCCCCGTGCAGCCAGCAGTCTGAGTTAACTGAGTCAAATTGGGGAGAAGTTCAAGCCCCCGGCAAAAGACTTTGTGGAGTTTGTGACGCTGTATATCTCTGTATGTGAATAATATTTCACAAACAGTTATAATAAGACCGTAGAGAGTTTTCAATTCAAACCAGATATCCAAACGTCAGCTTTTGATTGGCTTCATGTTGCTAGTCCTAAAAGGGCATCAGAAACGAAATAAACTGTTTCCCATGGTCTAGAATTCTCCAAACATTAGATGACGATTCTGCTTTCCAGGCAGATGATGTCTCCTGTTCTCTTTCTAATTGTTACGTGTCAGTTGTGTATCAGCCACCTGCGCATGCGTCCACGAGTACGAAAAGTACCGCTGATATTTCAGCGGTATCTTTGTGTGGTTATGAAGGTGCGTTATTTCAGCGGTACTACATTTATATTTGGCCTTAACACAGTACTTAGCCACTCAGATTTTAAAAGATTTAAGAAGTGTCTTTAATTGAAATCATACTGTGACCAAGAAAAGCTCATGAAATGGAATCACTGAAATATTATGAAGCAAATTTAGATTATAACGACATCAATAAAAAGAAAAGGTCACATTGAAAGTTAATAACAATGCGGAATTAAATGCAAACAGTTGTCTTCGTCATGTGATGGTATTTATTGTACCAAGATGTAACCAATTGTCTTAATGTGTTTGTCTCCATTGTCTCCAGAGCGTGTAGCCTCGTTTCCACACGTGTTGGAGTCATCATGGTCCCCACCAGTGCCAAACCCAATTCTGGAGTCACAAGTGATGCAGTCGTTTTCGTTGTTACCAAGGATACCGATTCTTGCTTTGCTATTAACACGCTGACCACTGAGAACGTTAACCCCCTCCTTATCACAGTTCTTTTGGAAAGAAGCTTTAGAACCAATCAGCGTCTTCCAAGTGTTACGACCCAGTGATGTGGCTCGGTATTTTCCGTCAGCGATCAGTGAATACAGGGAGCTGGCTTGCTTGTGCATGACAACAAAATTGTCTTGTCCATCGACCTTCATCCCCAGGCAGATCTTGGAGAAGGATGTGTTCCAGTAAGTCGGTAGCTTTGTTTCTTGGGTGTCGAACCCAGTCTCCCCTCCTGCAAGGTTGAAAGTTTGTTTGTTGCTCCACAGACTGGAATCGTAGTGAAATGTCGACTGTAAAGAATTTGAAAAATGAAAAAAAAAATTGTTGTATATGTATCGCCCTACCAAAATTAATGTTTAATTGTATTATATATGGTAATCAATTAATTAATTTGTTTCCTCAGTAGTGTTTGTCAAGTTAATCTAAACACTCATGTTTCAGAGTATTTAAGGCTGGTTTATTTACCAGTACATTAGTAAAAAAAACTTATCTCTTTGAACCACTGGTTTCCTTTGCCTTTTATTTTTTTGTAAATATTTATGTACTCATTTATTAATTTATTGGTTTATTTTTATTTATTCATTTATTATAATAAAATAAATTAATAGAATAATATAGTAACATATTAATCAATTTAGTTTTTCATGTGTTTGGGGGTTTCGGCAGAGGATCATTTTGGATTGTGAACCGCCTACCCTCTACATCCCCAAAATGACGTATTTCTTCCAGTCTCGCTCAGTTTATTTATGTGTGTCCGTGTTTGCTTTTCTTTCCGTTTATTATTTGCTCGTTTTGCATGTATTAAAGTCCATGAAAATAAACGCTGGCGGCCGTTAAGCATTGATCTAATGGTATCAGTGACTTAAATGTATACTTTTTAATTCTAACTCCACTATCGAACATTGTCGCAAAGCAACTACAGTATAATAATAAGCCCCGGTAATAACAATTGATTGAGGACAAAAGAAGAGATAAATATACCTTTTTGCCGTCGATCTTCATAACCGGCGTCCATCCCCCATCTCCACATCCAAAATCTCCCATGTGACACAAAACGGGAGTTGGTTTGGAGTCCAAGATGAGGGAAACCAGCTGACTCATGTTCGACCTGTTCGATGATCAGTCAACAATTCTAGAGTGAGACTGAACATTCGCAAAACATATCGTGGCATCTGGTTTTGAGTGAAAGACTCAAGAACGTTTTTGAATATGCAAAAACAAAGCCAAATAGCTTATCCGTGCCCGGTAGGGCGTACAAAGTAAGAGGTGAAGAAACTTTTCATAGTAACAATATGGTAGTGAGGTCAGCCCCCTTAAAATTATGTCACATACCTGTATACGTCATACACATCCTTACATGAATTCGCGGCTAAAATAAAAGAAAAAAACGTAAGTTATTTTCAAAGCAATGATTATGTCGAAAACAGCTCTAAAGGGAAGACTTTTTGCCGTTCAACATGGAAAAAAATTAATTACAAAATTTAAACTGTGATTGGTTATCATCAGCTACACTGAGTAGGCGTCCGCCCCATCATAGTCATCACGTGCGCTGTAATGGCTTCTCTCAATGTCTACGAATCGCGGAGTTTAGGCGTCTTTTTCTCGCAAAAAATTAAATTCAGTTAGTAGTATAGGGTGGGCTCGGCAAATACCACCTCCGCGCAGCACCCCTCCTCGCTTCTCTCGTCGGGGTGCTGCGCTCCGGTTGTATTTGCCGAGCCCACCCTATACTACTCTGAAGCAAGCCCCTCCCTCAAACACAACAGGAAACAACATCCAAACAAAAGAAACAAAAAGCAACCAAGCACCGGGGTCGCCCTTTTGAAGAGAGGGGGGTATGGGGCAGGATTGATGAAAGGCAAGCGGCCAGCCCTTTTAGAGAGATGGGAGTATGGGGCAAGAACTACCAAACAATGCCCGCAACACTGTTTGGTGACCCCGTACGCGAAGGGGTGGAAACTGAAAGTGGTCGTCGATTCATCAAATGGAGGATCAGCAATGACCTCAACATAGACAAGACGCAAACCTTCATGAACAAGATCAACGAAGCGGCCAACACTTCTTTTTACATTCGGCATTCATATTCGTATTGGTTGAGAAACATTCACGATGGCTCTCTGATTTTGTATTATTACAATCGCCGAGAAAATTCACGTTGGATCAACAACCGTTCTCATGCTGAATCCTGGCTGCGGGAAAAGGAGGAAGGGCGATTGTCACAAGAACAACTTGAAAGACCAAACACACAGTGGGTCTTCGAGGCCCCTTCTGACGTCTTCGTCAAGCTTTTATTCACCCGTCAACCATTGCTGGGAACAGGGCCTCTGCCCGATTGGCTGCGCGCCTTGGCACACGGGCGGCACGGAATGGTGTGTTTGGACACATATCAAGACAAGCTTTGCCTTTGGAGATGTCTTGCCGTCCATCAAGGAGTCAGACCCGACCGAAGCATCCAAAAGGCCCGCGAGCTGGCGAAGAGTTTCCTCCAGCTTGAAACCATTCCGCACGACTGTCCAAAAACTTCACTTGACGAGCTTGACAAAGTCGAACAACATTTCAACCACGGAAAACCCTTCTCTGATTGGTTGGGGATTCGGGTTTATGAGCCCGAAAAACAAGGCAACGAAGTAAATATGCGGCTCCTTCGGAACCCCAACCCAAAACTCTCAAACGTCCTCACAATCGGTGTGTTCGAAGGACCTGCGTTCGTTGTAAAGACGATTGAGAGTTTGGGGCAAAACTACATTTGTCCGCATTGCCAAACAAGAGCCACGCGAGCAACTCATCTGCAACGACACACCGCAACCTGTTCAAGAGGAGAAACCGTGGTGGTCTGTCCCAACCAAAAAATCGAAAAACCACAAACCGCGTTTGAGAAGGCTTTCTTCCCCCAATCAAACGCCTCACCCGAATCGATCCGTTGGGTTGAAAAACAAGCACGGCAAAGAGGAATTCACATTCACCACGCCAAATGCACGGGGGGAGCCATATGTTTTGGGTCATTCCGTTGATGGACTCCACATCGGGAGCAAAACAGTTTTCCAGTACCACGGGTGTTACTGGCATGGGTGCCCACGTTGTTTCCCCGACCGCGGCACCAAAATAACAAACGCCGGGAAATCTCGAGAAGAGCTGTTCCAAACAACCCGCAAACGAACACGAAAACTTCGGGAAGCAGGGTTGGTGGTTGTCCAAACGTGGGCATGCCAAGTCAAACAAACACAAGAAGCTCTGCCCCCAGTTTTCACAAGAACTTACCCACACGCAATCATCTTCGACTTTGAGGCATTTGGAGACAAAACAAAGAGGAAGGATCCAACACCCACAGTCCAAATTCGGGATGTTCACAAACCAATCTGCTTCTCAATCGGGGACCCACTTGAGCGCGAACCAACACACATCTGCGACAGAGACCCAAAGGAGCTGATCCGCAAGTTTGTGGAAGAGATTGTACGGCGAGGGAAAAGAATCAGGGAGGAAGTCAGAAAGGTTTTCCTCCCAGAAACGTTCCATTTGCTTCCCAAAAAACAACAAGCTCTTATTGGGGAGTGGTGTAATGATGTGCCCGTGCTCGGTTTCAATTCTGGTCGCTACGATTTGAATCTTGTAAAAGAGCATTTGGCGGGTTTCCTCGCCAAAACATCAAAACACGTGAAAGTGGCCAAAGACGCAAACAAACTGATGTATCTGCTTCCACCTGGTTTCCGCCTCCTCGACATAATCAACTATTTGGGGCCAGGAACCAGCTGTGACAGTTGGGTGAAGGCTTCTGGCTGTTCGGCCGTGTAGTCATGGTTTCCTTATGAGTGGTTCGACAGCCCAGATAAGCTTGATTATCCTGATTTGCCAGACCACCCGAGTGGTATTCATCTCTGGAGGAAGAGTGGGTGTTGAAGCCGGAGGAATGGAGAAGTTGTGTTCGTCTGTTCGAAGAAAAGGGAATGGATACCTTTGCAGACTGGCTGCTTTACTACAACAATTTGGATGTCGCCCCCGGACTCGAAGCGTTGGACAAAATGCGGGCCTTCTACGCTGAAAAGGGAATCGACATTCTGAAAGACGCTGTCAGCATCCCAGGAGTCAGTCTTCATTATCTCCTGCAGGAGGGTGATTGAGCGAGGGGCAGAGCTGTGGAGCCCCTGCAAAGAGGATTATGACATGTTGAAAGGAGCTGTGGTCGGGGGTCCAAGCCTCGTGTTCACCCGCCACCACGAAGTCGGGGTTACACAAATAAGGTCCCATCAAGTTGACGAACCCAAACCCTGCGGAAAAATTCTGGGCTAAGACGCCAACGCGTTGTATTTGTCAACAATGCTTCAGGACATACCCTGCGGGAAGGAAACCATGATTCATGTTTCTGAAGAGCAGAAGGTTAGAGCAGTCCCCAGGTTTGTTCGTAGTCTACAGGAGGGACAGTGGTTTGGTTTCGCAGAAGTTGATTTGAAAGTGCCCGAGGCGCTGGTCCCCAAGTTCGAGGAGATGTGCCCCTTCTTCGTCAACAAACAGGTGCCACAGGAAGCGGTGCCGGATCACATGATGGATTATCTGCAGCGCACCAGCAGAAACCGTGGGGATGGGCGAAAGTTGGTAGGTGCCCTGTCTGCCGAAAAATTGTTGGCTTATGCTCCACTCCTCCGTTGGTACATCAACCATGGAGTGGAGATCACCGCAGTTCACCGAACAATCAATTACCAACCGAAAAAGATCTTCACCTGGCTTGTGGAGCAGGTAACTGAGGCCCGCCGATCAGGGAACACAGACAAAAGCAAGGCGCTGTTGGCAGACGTGTTCAAACTCTTGGGCAACAGCGCTTACGAAAAAATTATTGAAGCTTTGGAGGGCCAAACAAACGTCATCTACACGAAGGATGAAAAGGTTGTCGACAGAGCGTTGCGAAGCGCTTTCTTCTCAGATCTCGAGGAAATCGGGGATGCGTACGAGCTGGAGAACCGGAAGCCGCAGATCAAAATCCGAAGACCAGTAGTTATATAAACAGGGGTTCAAGCTCCTTTCACCTCCAAAAGTACCATTTTATTGCAGTACAGCCCCCGAAACGCACATTTTTTTCATACACCCAAACATACTTAAAGAGATAACGCTATATTATAATACCAATGGTCAAAAATAATTTTTCTAAATATAATATAATAATTGAGGAAGATGAGCCTAATGATAATAAACCGGTGCCAAATAAGGTGGTTTATAATCTTGAAAATTTATCAAACTGTAATTTAGAAGTTTCATGAATATCTATCAAATGAAATGGATTATGTTGAATGTCCATTTTGTGATCAGATAATAGGAGAACACACTGTTAGTAAAGAAGAAACATGTTGTGATAATCAAGAATTTATCAATGATGAAGTAATTGTTTGTAAGAATTGTGCTTTAGTTCAAGGATATTGAATTTACAAAGAATATATTGATTTTCATAAAAGTAAATTTAAAATAAAACGTAAATCAGTTTATAACCGGGAGTATCATTTAATGAAAAAAATAGTTGATTACAGTTTTAAATATAAAAAACAAATAGATTCTAGTGATTTATACGGAATAACAATGATTTTTAAAGAAATAGACACTATAATATCACAATTAAATGAAAATCGAAAAAGAATGATAAATATTGATTTTATTCTAAGAAAAATTTTAACTAAAATGAAATCAAAAATTGCAGATGATATTAAAATCAATAAATTAAAAAAAAAACATTATCTGAATATGAAAAATACTGGCAAAAAAATATTATCACTGATTGGAGATAAAATAGAAACTATAATTCAGAATCGAAAAGGGAAATCTTTTACTTTTGAATTTCAGAGGTGAAAAGTTTGTCATATTTATGTAATAATTTATCAACAATCGGACTGTTATCATATATTGGTATACCAGACATGATTTTAATATTGTGTGATCAATGTGAATATGTTGTTGTTTGGTTTCATTAAAAAGATGACTCACGTATTTGATTATATCTTGTATCATATATATAATACTTATACAATTTTAACCCAACGTAATTGGATCATGGTCTATTTTATACCAGTTATTGCAAAATACGTGATGATGAAGTTTGATGTCGGCCTCTGAAATTGTTTTATCTCGTTCTAAAACAAAAAGCGTTATTGAGCCGTTTAGCCCAGCAATACCATTAGGATCCAAATCTCCGAATGTCATTTGATTGGAACCTGTCGATGTTCCTGCTTCAAAATTAGCCAGTTTTTTTTCATTACACCATACAGCAGATCCATTAGCTCCTGCGGGCACGTTCCAGTGGATGGATAAACAGCACCATTTGTTCAACTCACTTGGGTTAGCTTTTGTTTGATAAGCTGCAATTGGAGAATTACCTTGGAAACTACTAGTTCCTATTATAATGAAATTATTTGTTGTACCCGCAATGATTAAATCATCTGAATTCACAAAAGCAACGAATTTATCAAATCCGCCTTTATCATGACCAAATAAACCGTTTTTGTATGTGCTATTTGAGAAGGAGTTTAGTTTAAAGACAATAAAAACATTTACAATATCTTGTCCACCGGAAGGCACATTTAAATTGATGTCACTTGTCATCCTTTGATTACCATTAAACTCCAAGAAATAACGGTTGTTATGTTTGTTTGCTTTGGTGCAAATTGTAGGCTGTTATTGTGAAGACGTATTTGTCTGAGAGGCGTTATTTTCATTCAATGATTGATCGAACAACACGTACACTTTTCTCGAAACGCTAAAAGTTGCAACTGTTGTGTTAGCACGATCTAACATGTACAAACAATCCACATCATTTCTCTTCATTGTTTCCCAAAGTACAGTTTCAGCAAGTTGAGTCAAAGAATAGTTTTTAAGAAAACCAAAACTAATAGCATGAGAGTCAACAGTTGGATTTGCGAGACCTGAAATATTATTTCCACCCATGTTTAAGTTTCCTGTCATTGTAACAGTTCCATCTTTTTTAAGATAAGGAGATAGATCAGCTCCTTTTGAACCTTTCGCATGACCGATGTGATCACGTTCAGATGTGTGGTTAAATATACCCATATAATATTGATTTAGATTAATTTATCACTATCTCTAATTTAATCGCGATATCAAACGCATTTTTATTTGGATGAGAATAATCAATGATCATTTATCCTCGGTTCAAATTTTTATTCACATTAATTGTTCTGATACTTCTTGAAAGGGATGGAATGGAATAACTGAATATTGTTTCAGGAAAACTAATCGGTCTAGCATTTTCTCTTTTATTTTTGATATGAATTGTCCCGGGTCTCGATGATTGAATTGTATGAAAACGTTTAATACTATATCCATTTAAGACAATAAAATATTTAATGCCATTTAATAAAAACGGTTTTAAAATATTTTTATTGTGACCACTAGAACCTTCACAAAAAGCGTTTAAATAAAATGTTGTACCTATTAATTCTCTTCCATTCAGATTTATATCAGTTCGCATTAACATCTGTGAATTTGCTTCATTAAATAAAGGTGTATTTCCACTGTAAATCCATTTCCCCCTAAATCAAGATCTTTCAATAATCTTGTTCTTCCAAAGTGAAAATCTAGAACATCGTTAATTGCATGTCCATTTAAATTTAAGTTACCGCCCAACTTTGGATCTTTTATTAGGAACGTGTTCATATTCAGATGGTTTAACATTGTCAGTTCATTATTTTGACCGTCAAATAAGTAAGAATTTCTTTCCTTTATCCCACGTTGATTTAAATTTAGATCTTCACCCAATGTTGCACCATAAAGAGGTCTTCTTTCTAAATCTAAAGAGGTTTTTACCTCTATTCCTGCTAAACCTGGGGAGGGTGAAAATAAATCTACCCCGGCATTAGTATTTTATTATAATTCAAATCCAAAGGCCCATCCAAATTTGGTTTTACCAAAGTGTGCCCATTTAAATCCAGATCAGTTTGCAACTGTATTTTACCATTCTTCACAAAGTAGATTTGTTCAAACACTGTGGAAGGCACTTTTGATACAGTGCCATTGACTCCGTAAACAACCATGTGCCCAGTGGGGTTGGGAAATGCGGTTTTCCCATGCAGATCAAGGTAAATATATTCCCGTTGACCCGCCTGTCTTTTTTCAAAGTGTAGTATTGTTTTAACATATGCAGCAATAGTTGCCGTTTCTTGAAATGTTTTCGAGGTTTGCGCACCAAATGACAGCGAGTCGGCAGTTGCATGAACACTTACATTTCGCATTTCCGGGGGAAAAAACTCTACAACAAGTGTATAAAAACCAATTGGAAGTCTGAAAAGGTTAAAAACAATTCTGCTGCGGTACTGTTCAATTCCATCTTTGTCATCGATGAGCGTAAAATTGTACGCGTTTTTGTTTATTTGGTGGGGCGACGACGAAAAACTTGAAATGGAATGCACAGTTATGGTATTTTCACTAGAAGATTCGTTAATATTGTCCATGAGATATTTGAAGGGGTTTTCTTGCGGGCCCGAGCCTGAGGCATCAATGTGGGTTTCGTCAACATATCTCTTGGTTGCCCCACTGCTTGCCGCCACAGGATCTTTTAAGTTTGCAAGCGTGTTGTTGTTCATGTCAATGTCGCCCGTCATTTGCCCGCCAGAACGTTTGAGAAAAGGGGCTTGGTCAACATAAATTTTATTGGCAACATCTTTGTCAGCGGTTGGTACCCCAACATTTTCGATTTTGTGGTTAGCTAAAGACAAATCATCATACATTGCAGTCGAACCATCTCGTCGAAGAAAATACTCGTCAGCATACCTTTTTGTAGCCGCGTCGTCTGCGTTGAAGGGTGGAGCAAGATCAGTAATGGCATTGTTGTTCATGTTGAGATTTTGTTGTGCAATCGCGTCGAGTTTGGTTTGCAACCTCTGGTCAACATATTTTTTGTTAACGGCGTTTTCAGCTGGCGTGCTGTTATCAGCGTCTTTCAAATCCTCAATTGCGTATCCTGCCATGTTCAGATAGCCCAGCGCCGGGTCGGTTCCGTCCCGTTTCAAACAGCTTGCAATTTCAGAGTCAACGTAGCTTTTGTTTGTGGCGTGAAGGATGTCCTTGGGGTAGCCTAGCTTAGTGATAAGATGCTCGCCCATATCCAGGTTTCCTGTCATTGCATCAGTTCCATCTTTTTTAACAAAGGCCGAATGCATACCACCCGTTATATTATGATCTACGTATTCTTTTGTGGAAACGTCTTGATTTGTTGTTGGTGTTGCTACATTTGTTATTTTATTATTGCCTAAATTGAGAGAACCAGTCATGGTAACTGAACCATCTTTCTTCACACAGTTGAATCAACATAACTTCGACTTGTTTTATCATTAATGGTGATATCCTGCTTGACATTTTCATCATCAACATAAGATTTATTCGTACTGTCTTTATCATCTGTTGGTGGTGCTACATTTGTCAATTTCTTGTTATCGATATCATAATTACCATTATCGATTAATTTAAAACCAATTCCATCAGCTCCTTTTGGACCTCTTTTATCTATTCCTTTATGACCGATGTGATCCTGATTTGGTAAAAAGTTAAATATACCCATATAATATTAGATTAGATATTACCATAAAAGTTTCTCTTTACTGTTTTCATTGGCTTGTCAACATAACAGAAAGAATATGGTTTTTTAGTTGCTTCAATATACTTTTGCTTTTCAATTCCAAGTTCCTGAGATATTAAATTTCTTTCTCTCGATGATGGGAAGTCATATAGGCAAAAATGGCTGTAATTTATTCTGATTGGCTTCGGGCAGCCATAAAAGGACTGTGTAAGATATATCACTGAGCAGTTTTTATGTCGTCCTTGAATGAAATAGTCTATGAGAGGCTTCTGCTTTTTTTCACACACAAAATCATCAAATATAACCAATCTCTGTATATCAGTGTTTTGCAGTTGTTCAACAGGTAAAATCTCATCTTGACTGCATATTAAAACGGGATAACCAACTTGTTTGCTAATTTCATTCATTTCTTTCATCAAAGTCTGGTATTTGTCTTGGTCAAGATTTTTGGCGTGTAAATGGATTTGATCGTAATAGACCAATGGTTTGAGTAAAATATGACTCAACAAATTAGTTTTGCCAGATCCTGAATTTCCCGCGAGAAGCATCCTAAATATATCTTTCGGCATATACGGATACAATTGTTTGAAGTTATTATTTTTGGTTTTGTTGTCATAATTTGGGATTTCCATATAATAGTAGTTTAGATAAGGATAAGTTTTTATCTAATATAATTGTATGGATATAGAGCGAAAGGAAAGGCTTCCTCGAAGTGAAATTGAAGCTAGAAATAAGACGAGAGAAGTTCGTGAAGTTATCAAGACTTATGAAAACAGAAAACAGGATGCATATGATGAAACATCAGAATTATTAAAACCTTCTATTGATGTTCAGAAGAGTGTGAAAGAAAGCATCGACAAAAAACAGGATGAAGTTATTGAACAGTTGAAACAAAATCAACTGGCTTTAACATAAGGACTTGATGATGTTGCAGAAATGAATCGCAGAGTAATTACAATGGATTCGGAACGTCCTAAAGCCATTGAAACACCAAAAGATGAGGATGGGAAAACCACCATATTAGCGATCGATAACAATTTCAATAAAGATGACAGAATTATATTAAAAAATCACAAGCTTTTGAAACCAAACGATTTGAATCAAGTCAATCCACAAAAACTTCTTGAAGAAAAGAAAAAAGCTGGAGAAATCGCTAGAAGGCTTGGAAGTAAAAAGGCACATGTGAAAACGTTGGAAGATAAACATTCTTATGATCAAGAGTTACAAACTTTGAAAAAATACAGAGAAACGATTGCAGATGTACTGGCTTCTTTCAAATACACAGGGCAAGGTATGGAAATTGGAGCTGGTGTTGTTTATTATAATAATATAGGAGACTTGCTTTCACGACTCCAACTACTTGGAGGATCTGTTTATGCTGAGAATAATAGTACAGATGTTAGAGACGAATTTGTGAAGATATTACACGTTTTGAGAAAAATGAATATCATCGATAATAAACAGGTAAATGGGATAATAATGAAATATCTACTCTAACAGTATATGACAGAAATCTCATTGCGATTCAACAGTAAAAACAGAGACAAAATTGGTATTAGTCATAGTCACGATTTCACAAAGAGATTCAATATACCTATCAAGTTATCAAACGAAATGAAATACGAAATTGCGGTTAAAACTATCAATATGACTTACAGTTGGTACAATATCAGACAATCTTTTGGAAATAATCAAATAAAATACAGTTACAATAAAGGTACAAACTGGGAAACAATAACTTTTGTTGATGGTATGTATTCATACGACGATATCAACAGTTACATTCACGAGTATATGAGAAAAAATAAACATTTGGTTGTTGATGATCCTGATGATGCTAAAAAGAAGTATGGTATCAATATGTTTTTCGTTTTATCAACATATCGTATTTTGATTGAACTTGATGAAAATTATCAAGTGGATCTAAGAAATTTTGAATTCAGGAAACTCATCGGTTTTGAGTCAAAATTAGTTACACAAACAGAGTATGGGGCAGATCTTCCTTCTATTACGAGAGGGGTAGATGAAATTGATATCAATTGTGATAAAGTTATTGACAGCATCGTTGACGGGAATAGCACAAGTACTATTGCAGTCATCCCCGTCTCAGATCTAGTCAGATCGTTACCTTTTACCTATAAACCTCGTTTTCTTTCATGGAATCCAGTTTCAACACATACAATCAGTTCAATACATTTTTACGTTACTGATTCTTCTGGGGCTTCAGTTCATTTGAATAATATTGATTGGTATATTGAGATATTCTTGAGAGGGACACCTATCTAATCTAATATTATATGAAACGGTTTGAATATAAGAAATATAGTGAGAAAGATTTGGAACAACATGGTGAAGGTCTGACGGACATTTTCAAAGCAGTTGGAAAATAAGCAGCTACAACAATTGGCGATTATGCTGGCAAAAAAGCTGGTGACAAAATAATCGAACTTTTAAGTAAAAGAAAGACAAATCCAGAACAGAAAGAAATAAAAACTAAAAACCCCTTAACTGATTACGAAGTGAATGAAAGACTCAGTCAACTTCTCTCAGGTGGAAGACTAAGAAGGAAATAATCTCCTCACTTTTATCTAAACTAATTGTATATGACAAACTATCGAGAATCAAAATATATTGAACGATATGAAGATGTAGTCTTTGAACTTGAAACAGCATTGATTACTGTTCTTGCAAACAATGTTCATCAGAAGAAAACAGGTTATCATTTCATTGTTGATAACAGCGGAGAAAATACACCATTTGATTGGTTCAATGCTCGTTTTAATGTTGATTTCATTGTAAAGAAGCTTGTAGATGGAGCTGATATAGCTGCTGATGATAGAAACGGTATGGTAAATTCCTCTCTCTCTCTCTCTCTCTCTTATCAATAACATAAATGTAAAAATGAATGGTGTTGATGTTTATGAATGTAGAGATGCTAACCAAGCGACAAACATAAAAAACTTGCTTCAGTATTCCCGGGGTTATGCTTCCTCTCAAGGGACAAATGAGTTTTTTTATCTTGACACTAACAGACATGCTGAAGACAGAGTAGCTCAAGCCAACTATAATAAAGGATTTGTGTCTCGTAAACGGTTGTTAAATGGTGCCAATGGTACTGTAAATGCAGAAATACCATTGAATAGATATGGATTTTTCAAGAGCCTTTGGAATGAACTTTTACCTAATTCGAAAATTGAGTTGAACCTAACACTTGAAAGTGATGCAAATTTAATTTGGCAGGCCAGTGATAATTGCCGTGTAGTACTCACCAAATTTCAGTTAATTGTCCCTCGTATTATTTTCAATGCAGATGGAAAGTCATTATACATGAGTAAATATCTCGATACGAGAAAGTGGACTTATCTTAGAGAAATGGTTGAGAGGGGTAACTCAACAAGACAACAGACAGCTAATTTCCGTATTTCAACAGGAATAAACAAACCGAGGCATGTATTTTTTTTCATAATCAATGACGCAAATGACGAATCTCAGACAGCTAATAAATTCTTGTATAACACATTTTCAGTTGCAAATAACCGAACAATGACAAGTTGCCACCTTGAGGTCGGGAACGGAATTGATTATCCAGAGGTTCATTATAAACCTTCGACAGAACCATCGAGGGTATTCAGAGATGTTTTGAAATATGTCCAAGGCATTAACGATTTCAGTGATGACACTCTTCTTAATAGAGGCAACTTCGGTTCCATATTCCCTTTTATTTATTTATTTCGATCTAACAAAACAGAAAACAGATATTCGAGATGGAATGACAAAACTAACTTTCAAATATACATTAAATAATTTAATAAACGCAGATTATAGTGTGTATGCATTGGTCCTCTATGAACAGGACATTGAGACGAGAAAGACTGATGGGAAGTTAATTCTTAGATCAATGTAAGGAAATAGAATTCTTCATCCTAAATAAATACACTTTCCAAAAAAAATAAAATGAAATAAATATAATCTAATCTAATTATATATGACTACTTATCATCCTCATGGACTAACACTTTCACCGGGTCAGAAAGAAAAGCTTGCAAAAGCATATGAAACAAATTCAGCTGTGAAAATATGATTATCAAATAATGAATTGTCTGGCAATGATCAACTTATGTTAACAAAAACACAAATCAAAAAACTGATTAAAGCCAAAAATATGAACAAAGGATCAGACATTAAGATATCAAAGACACAAATTAGAAAAGCTATTGTTCATGGTGGTTCTCTTTGGACAAGTCTTTTTTCACTTGCTGCAAAAGCAGCTCCAGCATTGGCAACAGGTGCTCTTTGAGCTCTTGGAAGTCACGGAATTAATAAACTGATTGGAAAGAAACAAAAGGGAGGTTTTCTTATTCCAAATAATAAATTGTCTCAGTTATTGAATTATAAAAATTTACTCAATACAAGGCAAATGACTGATCTTTTCAGTTCGATGCAATCTGGAGGGCAACTTATTATTAAACCGACGAAAACACAGATTGGAAAGGGGTTAGCAATAATATTAGCCTCAATTGGAATTCCCTTACTTATGAAAGCCTTGACTGGAAAAGGTTTACATGTTGAAAGTCGACGCCCGAGACGATCAATACCTGTGCATATTCCAAGTGAAGTTATAATGAAAAAAGATGGTGGAAATCATGATTTAATACCATGGCAATCACCACCTGTTGTTGGTACATGGGACGAAAACCCAATTGGTTTTGGAATGAAAAAAAAAAACTCGAAAAAAAAAGGACAGACAAAGGAAAGGGTCTTCTGTTAGGCAAAAACAGTCCTTTCAATTCAATCCCAATACTTGGAACGATATTATAAGACTAAATTTTATAAACAAACCTTTATCCAACTTTGATTGATTGGATTGGGTAAAACAACTTAACATAAAACATTTTAGAGGAGTTTTTAGTCGGGATGCTTTCCCAAAACAAATCAGAAAAGAATGTGGAATAGTCAATCTTGACACCCATATTGGACTTGGCACTCATTGGGTATGTTATCGGAATATTGACACATACTGTGAATACTTCGATTCTTTCGGTTTGATGATGCCGAAAGAAATTCAAAAATATATGGCTACAAGTAGAAAACAACTCGTATACTCTGGAGATGAGTTACAAGAGCGTGATTCGATGTTGTGTGGATATTGGTGTTTGTACTATCTTCTCGAGAGACAAAATGGCAGATCAATTCTAAATATAATACATGATAAAAAACTGAATAAATCCTTCATCGTGAACTACTTCTAAAATATCTAATTCACTTATATAATGTCTCAACTTTGTAAAATCAATGTAAAACTACTAAACTTTTGGATCAAGCAAACCCTATTAATAGATTAAAAGCTGTCCCAAAGGGTATTAATCTTTTATTAAAAGCACTGACTGGACCGACATTACCGGAGAAAGATGCTAAAGCCCTTGTTGCTGGCTATAAGAGAGAATACAAAAAGTACAAGGATAACGGTGGGAAAAAGAGTTATGGACAGTGGAAAATAGATATGGGGTATGGAAAACGAGCATAATATCTAACCCAATTATATATGAAATCATATTGTATCAAACAGAAGAAAGACACTGAATGTGTTCCGGGATCTGAACGATATGAAATGACTAAAAATGGTCGAACTATGCTTAAATGCACTTGTGCTGAATGTGGAATAACTAAAACAAAATTTGTTAAAAATCAAATAGGACGAGGTGTTGTTGATACAGTAGCTGAAACAGCTCTCGATGGCTTTCTGCAATATGGAATCCCATTTCTCGAGAAAAAAGGAACTCAAGCTGCTAGATACTATGCAAGTGAAGCTTTGAGAAACCCGAAGCTACAACAAAAAGCTATTAACTTCGCTCTAAATAAAGCTAAACCAATTATAAGTAAAGTAGGTAAAGAGGGTTTGACTCAATTATCAACAAAAATTAGACCAAAACGAAAAGATGGAAAGCAAATGCATAAAACCGATATTAAAGGATTGGATTATGGTGGTGCTATCGATATTCATAAAGCACTCGGCAAACTACCAAAACCAAAAAGTGGATGGACTTTGCCAGGCCATAATTATACAGGTCCATACAATCCCCTTGATGAGTAGCTTAAATACAACCCAACAACTGGTGAAATACTTGAGATTTATCAACAGCCAACAGGAAAAACAGATGCTATCTCAATGCAGCATGATGTTGATTATTCTGTTTGTGGAGATGACAAGAAATGCAAAAACAAGGCTGATCGCAAAATGGTTGCTGCTCTTGATCAAGTTCCATACAATGAAAGATAATGGGGGCATTTTATTGCAAGAAATATGATTGACACAAAACAGAAACTTGGTCTCGGTGTTCCAAAAAACGGAAAAAGCCGTCGAGTGAAGAAAACTGGCAAGAAAAATTAGCAGATGAATTACATAAAACCATAAAACGCAACTTTACTCGACGGCGTGTGATTGTAAATCAAATTGATGAAATATGGGCTGCTGATCTTGTTGAAATGCAAAAATTCAGTAAATGGAATAAAGGTTATAAATACCTTTTGATGGTTATTGATGTTTTCAGTAAATATGGTTGGATTGTTCCTCTGAAGGATAAAAAGGGTGAAACTGTAACTGAGGCATTTCAAACCATCTTCAGAGATAGAAAACCACAATATCTATGGGTCGATAAAGGGAAAGAGGTCTATAACAAACACTTGAAGGACTTGCTAGAGAAAAATGGGATACATATTTACTCCACCGAGAATGAAAAAAGTCCTCAGTGGTTGAAAGATGGAATCGAACAATCAAGTCCAAAATGTGGAAACAGTTCACTGTCCAAGCGAATACAATGTATCTCGATATGCTGCCAAAATTAGTGAAACAGTACAATAACACAAAACATTCAAGTATAAAGATGACTCCCACAGAGGCTTCAAAGAAAGAGAATGAGGGTGTGGTCTATTTCAATTTGTGTGGTGAAATGGAAACATTACAACATAAACCAAAATTTAAAGTTGGTGATAAGGTTCGAATATCCAAGTATAAACGGAATGTGTTCGACAAGGGTTATACACCAAACTGGACCGAATAATTATTCATAATAGATAAGATCCAATACACTAGTCCAATCAAATACAAACTAAAAGATCTCAGAGGTGAAGATATTGAAGGTAGTTTTTATGAACCTGAATTATTAAAAGCCAAACGGAATGTTTTTTTTTATAAAGTCATTCGGAGGGATTACGAGAAGAAACAAGCTTTAGTAAAGTGGAAGGGATATAGTGATGATTTCAATAGTTGGATACCATTCAGGGATTTAAAGGATATGTGAAATAATTATCTAACTATATTTATATATGAGTATGCAAAAACATTCCTATAGTAATAAAGAATTAGATTTATCAATAGATTGTTATCTTGATGATAAAAATGAAATATGGTTTAGAGGTAGAGATATTGCTATTATTCTTAACTATAAAAATCCACATAGAACAGTTAGAAATCATGTTGTATCTGGTGATAAAATCTGGAGAGACCACAAAATAATCATAAATTCACGACAGACAAAAAGTGACAGTCGTGCTGAGGCTATTGAAAAAACCTTCAAATGCTTTTTTATAAACGAATCAGGATTTTATTCACTTTTATTTTCATCTAAAAAACAAGAAGCTGAAAAATTTAAACATTGGATTACATCAAAAGTATTACCATCAATCAGAAAACAAGGATATTACAGACAATTTAATGATAGAAATAATAATATGCTATTGATTGAAAATGAAAATGATTTACACTGTACGATTGTATCATTTATCAGAAAAAAATATGAAGATGCTTTAATGATTGCTGGTCTTGGAGAAAATCAAATAAGCTCGAATGTGAGAATCAAAAGTTATAACAAAGGATATATGGCTGGACAATGTGATTTGATGTTAATGAATCCAACTAGAAAATACAATGCTTCGTGTCTTGAATTTAAAAGTCCAACAGGTGTGTACCAGGTGTCGGATAAACAAACAAATATGAAACAGATGTATCAAAAAAACAAATGCAAATACATTATGAGCAATTGTTTTGAAGATTTAATTTATGAAATAACCAAACATATGGAAAAAAGCAAATTATATTTATCATGTAGAGGAAAATAATCTAACCTATATATGATATAAGAGGTTAGTGTTCTCATACACTATATTGCTCCCAGTAACCAAAAATATATTTATTGTTTCTGGCTACTTGCATTTTTCACATTTAAATCTTACTACTCATATATTTAGGTTACATAATATTGTAATGTCCATAAGCTAAACTTTTTATTCCATTTTCTTGTATATATCTTTTGTCATCGAAACAGCTGAGTGAAATTTTATTGATTTCATAAGATCCCAACACATGACTTTGACTTCTTATGGTTTTCATTGTATGATGCATCAGTTTATTTTTAAACAGTGTTTCTCTGTAATTTTCGTGCTTGATGACATTTTTAATAACACTTTTCTTAATACCCTTGGCAGTTTTCCCACCATTTCCATTATCTTTCATATACGAGTACATCTTCGATCTCAAACCAATGAATTCTGTAATAGAGATCCCAGCTGCTTCATCCTTAAATTTTCCAATTACTTTTTTATTTGTTTTGTCAAAGAACGGGCTATTCTCAGGGTAGTCGCTGTTATCAAATTTATCTCTATCATTCCAAAAATCTTGATACACATCATCAGCTTCAATTTCATAAGTCAAGCTATCCGTGTCTGTGAATAATAACTTAGCTTTATCTCCACACTTGTTTTTGATGTAATTGTAGCGAAAATCATACATCAACGTTTTGCTCAAATCCAAGATACACATTCCCACATATGCCGGCCTATTGAGGAAAAGTGTTTCTTTGATCTTATGAACAGCTACTAAATTTTCATTGAATATCTTACTTGAAACAAATGATGGTTTTGATGACAATTTTAACAATGTTTTTCATCAGTAACCAATTTAACATCAACCCTCTTCCGAAGATTCTTAAGCTTGAAGAAGTCTTTCTCAAACGAGTTTTTCGCATTGGTTCTCTTCTCCGTTTTAAAATCAATATATTGTTTCAACCAAGGAGACTGATTGAATTCAAGTACTCTATGAACTTTCGTAACTTTTAAACCGAGATCTATATATAGTTGCAAGTTTCTGTAATGAAGTACATATTTATGTTTATCGTTTAGTGTTGGAATGAGTTTATGAACTGAACCAGTTGATATGTTATACTTCTCAGCTATTTTCTTACAATAGTCAGATAGCATATTTTTAGTGACATTAATTTGTTCAGGCGCGAGAGGATAATCATTATGAAGATTGTGAAGTGATTCCGGATATTCAAAATCAACTTCAAGTATCAAACCCTTTTCACTCTCTTTTTTATAACTAAAAAGGTTTAATTTATTTCTTTGTTCTTCAGTCAACCAGCGACATTTTCCTGTTGGGAGGTGTTGAGACATTGCCCAACCATATAAATTATTTCCATCCATGTACATGATATATTTTGAGGGATCATTCTCATTGTAATTTTTCATGTACTTATTATTTGCTTTTCCATATCTATTAGCTATATAACTGATTCCGCCACGCATACCCTTTTCAATAAACTGAAATATATCAATATCTGTTATCAATTCCAATTTTATGTCGGTCATCTTTAACATAGCATTCCAACTCAGTCCCGGGCTTGTGAAATAATGACAAGGGTCTAACTTATAGTATTCAAGACAAGTTTTTCGAAAGTTTTCGAATACATCAGCTAACAGTAATATATCAGATTTGACGTATAAATCATGATATTCACCCATATTTTTTATTTTGAATGTATTCCAAACGTTTTGAGCATGTTTATAATCTTCATATGAAATATGTTCATTATTTAATATGCTGTAAAATTCTTCTTTTTTTGGTAACTTTTCATTGAATTTTTCAAAACTATCCATGTAATCGTAAGGATAAACCCCTTTTTGTGCCATTAAGTCAAGCTTTTTGCCTTTGAATTTTTTGGAGGTGTATTTTAACGATTCTTTTGGTAAATTGCTTACTAGTTTTTCCAAACTTGAGCTCATGAATTGGAAACTGTCAATGAAAGTTAGATGATTTCCAAGCATGAAAGCCATGTATTTCTCCATGTTATTAGGAATTGCATTGATGTTCATTTGACACTTTTCACCTTTCTTATTTGTGTATGTGTGATTTTTAACTATTTCACCGATTTCTTGCATAATGAAATGGCTGTCATAACCTCGGAGATTGTGGAATATAACAGGAATTTTTCAGTTGTTTTAAAATTAAGATTACAATTTTGATGAGCTGATCCTCTGTACTGACCAGTAATATGACAGTGGTCTTTGACTTTTATATCACTGTCATTATATTTTTTTGGAATTCGTTTTCATTATCTGTTGTCATTTTCAGTGGTTTATTGAACTCCTTTTTTATAACATTTTTGCAATATTCAACTTCATGTAACATGGCTTCCATAAACTTATACACAGCTTTTTCACTTCTATATGTTTTCAGTGATTTGGTGTATTTATCATCATAACAACAAACAACCTTATATCCGTAACCACAATCTGTATGCTTTTTATAAGCTTCAGTGTATGATTTATCATTATTGGGTTGACATCCAGACACTTTTTCTGTGATAGCGTCAAAATCAGCATATATGACGAATGGTACTGGCAGTTGTTTGTGATAGTTTTCGAATTTGATGAATGATCCTTTCTCAGGCATCTTAACAGATTGTGCTCCATTTATTTCAAGACAAATTTCTTTATGATTTTCCAAGACTCTTCCAGAGCTAAAACATTGAAGACAATACATGCAAAAATGTTTTTTAACTTTGAATTTATTTTGATTAAACATCAATCTGTTGAAATTTTTAATATAAACATAATGCTGTTTTTCATTTTCTGTGATCAGCAGTAGATTCAAACAATCTTTAAATTTCTCTTTTGAGATATACGTTGGGTAAACTTGTTTATTCTCATATCCGAAAACGTTAACACGGATCTGATTTTGTTTTTCAATTTTGTTGTATTGATTGCTCGTAACCGGAAATTGAATGTTAGAATAATCTGACTTATATATATAGGACCGATCAATCATACTAATTCTCTCGGAATTTTTCCTCTGAGGGTTTAAATGTCTGATATGACACCATTGGAAACATCGATCGTCCTTATTTTTAAGGTTTATCAAACCCTTTTTACTATTTCTCAACTCCAATGGTAATTGAATGTAAGAGGACCCTTTTATCGGCTTGTATTTCACTATGTTGAGATAATGACCATCAACTGATTTAACCGTCCAATTTGATCCTTTTGAAACCCAACCAGCTATTTTATTTAATATATATTGTTGAGCTAATTGAAGAGCAAATTTTATTTCATTGTTATTAATGATAATATACGCTGGGTTCGCGAAATATGCTATTTGCTTAATTGTTGTATTTCGATCTTTTTGTTTCTCGAATGTAAGCTTTAAAGTCTCAACAAATTTATATCCTTTAACTGATTCCAATATTTTCTCCATATGGCGTGCAAGATCTGTTCTCGTATTTTGAAACTGTAAAAGTTGGTCTTTTTTATTTTTTATCTCAATTGAATACGATTTTGTGTACCCCTCTAATGCTTTTTCAGCCTGTTCTATCTTAATTCTCGGTGCTGGAACAGGTTTTGATTTTTTGGCTTTCTTTCACGGTGAAGGGACAGGTCTATCCCTGAATTCCAATGGTGGAGGAATGATGTTTTCCTCATAGTCTTGAACCATTTGATTTACTTTCTTTCTCGGTGAAGGGACAGGTCTATCCCTGAATTCTAATGGTGGTGGAATGATATTGTTCTCATAATCTTGAACCATTTGATTTACTTTCTTGCGAGGTGCTGGAACAGGTCTATCCCTGAATTCTAATGGTGGTGGAATGATATTGTTCTCATAATCTTGAACCATTTGATTTACTTTCTTGTGAGGTGTTGAAACTGGCTTTATTTTTTTCTTTGTTTTTTGTTGTTCCTTCATTTTTTGCTCCGTCAAGAATTTCTTAAAATCTCTTATAACTTCGTCAACACCTTCATATTTTTCTTTTATTCTCTCCGTTACTTTTTTTATTCTTTTTCCTTCTTTTTTCAGTTCCATTTCTTGTCTTTCTAATATTTTTTTAAATTCTTCATCACTATATAATTTTTTACTCATACTTACTTTTTGGTTAGATAATTTTGAGTTTGATTTTTTTATTTTTATTGTAATTTGGAACTATATCACGATATCTTCTATCAATTGAATCCGATTGCTTTTCAATTTCGTTTTGAATATTGATGGTATTCTTCAATATCTTTTTCATTATTGGAAACTCAATGATTTCCTCCGATGTACAATCTCTATATTTTTTAATCTCATAATCTTCAGAAAACCGATGGACCTCATTTGGCTTATCAGTTTTATTATTATTTTGGCCTTAACCTCAGTGCGCTCCAAGACGCTGTATTCATATACAATTATCTTCCTCATCCTCCAATGTAATAAAGCGTTATCTCTTTAAGTATTTTTGGGTGTCTGAAAAAATCGTGCGTTTCAGGGGCTGAAAAGCAATAAAATGGTACTTTTGGAGGTGAAAGGAGCTTGAACCCCTGTTTATATAACTACTAAGACCGTTCCAGGTTGGCATCGCGGTGTATCAGCTGGCCAAACTTCGAATGCTCGAGTTCTACTACGACTTCGTGGACAAGTTCGTGGACCGACGCGACTGCGAGCTGATCCAGCTGGACATGGACAGCAACTACATGGCGATCTCTTGCGCAAAGTTGGAAGACGTTGTGAAACCGGAGATGAGAGCCCAATTCGAGGCAGAAAAAAATCAGTGGCTCGCGTGGGACAAGTGGAGCAGCCGCACCCCCGGGTTGTTCAAGCTGGAGTGTGAGGGCCACCGAATGATCGCGCTCTGCTCGAAGTGTTACTTCGTGGACGCCGACGGGGCAAAAGCAAGTTCAGCAAGAAAGGGATGAACCAGAGGCAAAACAAAGTCACTTGGGAGCGTTTCAAGGCGGCACTCGAGGGTCACAAAGACATGGCGACAAACAGAGGTTTTCGCATGAGAGAGGGAAGGATGGTGACTTACAAGCAGCAGAAGCTGGGCCTGAGCGCGTTCTATGACAAGAGATGGGTGTTGGCAGATGGAATTTACACCGAACCCATCGAATATCACATTTAACCAGGCTTGGCTGGAGGGAGCTTGGTATTCAAAGGGACAACCATCAACTCTTCTCGCACGAAGCTGCGTTTCGGCCAATCGGAAAGCCAATACATCACCGGCTGGTTTGGTTTCACCATGGTCCTTTCAACCTCGAACACTTTCAAAGACCAAACAGGGTCTGTGGCTCTTCGTGTGCCACCTTCCAACTCGCCAGGTTGAAACAAATAGCGTACTTCCACACCTGCAGGGAGGGCTTTTTCGGCCATTCCAACAGACCTGGTATACGGAGTTGCTGGCTGAGCAAAAACAGACTGTTGCCGGATTGCATCTACGGGTTTCAACCCTGTCAGCCGGCTGATTAGGTCGTTGAGAGCAGCAACAACCCTGGGAAGCCTTGCCACCCACACAACAGAGCGCTCGCCCTCCGGCAGCCGCATTTCGACTGCGTACTGGTGCCCGAACAGACGCTCAGCAAGAATGCGGTTGAAGCGTTCCACAATCGCCTGGTCGCGGTGAATGACATGTGAATGACATGTCCACGGAGAATGCTCGTTCCATGTGCTTCCATGACTCTGGAAACAGCCCCCATGAATTCCCGCCCCGGGTCCACCTGAAGCAGCTTTGGCCATTTGAGAGGCCCGCGCTTGTAAATCCTTTCAAAGGCCCGAGCCACTTCGTCAGAATTTTTCGAGGTCAGGGGCTCAGCTGCCTTGAAGCGGCTGGCCACATCGACCACAGTTAGCGCGTATTTGAAAGTTTTGCGCCCCACCTTATCGTGCGGCATGAAGAGCAGGTCAGCTTGGTGCACCGCGTTGGACGTTGGCACGTCAAACTTCAGCCGAGGAACATGTCGCGGCGCGGGAAGAAAGATCTGCCAAAGAGCCTGCTTTCCCAACCACTGTTTCCCAACATTTTCCGAAACCTTTGCGGCTTGGGCCAGTTTTTTCACCGCGGCAAACCCTTTCCAATAACCTTTTGGGCTATAGTAAATTTTTTAAAGGCGCTTCTGCAAGGCAAGATTTTCCTGCTTCAAGGCAGGGATTTTTTTCATTGAACCTATAAAACAGGGGGAAAGATGGCGAATGCGATCGCAAATGGAAGGGTGTGCTGTGGGAAAAAGATGGTTGAGGACCATGAGAATTTCGAACTTGTTCGTCACAGTTGTCAAAGGGTTGAGGAGCTCGCCACCCCAACCACAACCAGGGAGAAGGTGGGGTGGACAGCCAACCCTAATTCATACACCCACCTTCGCAAAATTCTCAAGAAACATGGAACGCGTTACAAACTAAATTGTGGCATTACATTTTCGGAAAATTCAGAGCAATTACTTAGATTCAAGCGAAAAATCGCTTATTTTAACAAATAAAATTGCTATATCAGTCGGAATCATTAATTTGAACCAAGGAATGTTTGAAGTTTCAACGGAAAACATTAAAGATTTGGCAGAAAAGTACACTTACATTTTGCACGGAATTTGAAAATCGCGCCTTTATACAGGAGTGAATTTTATTTATTAACTCGGAATCTTAAAATCGTGCTAAAATTTAGAAGAAGGAATTATTATTTTACTCGGAAGCGCAAATTTTCTCAGCACAAATCAATGGTTTCACTTAATGCAGATTTTCCTTTTTTATTTTGGAACCGCTTAAAAACCAATTGACCCTTCCGAATTTCGGAAGCCCGTAATAACGCCAAGACGTTTCCGAATTTCGGAAGCCCCTACCAACACCAAGAGGTTTCCGAATTTCGGAACCCACTAACAACATCAAGACGTTTCCGAATTTCGGAAGCCCCTACCAACGCCAAGACGTTTCCGAATTTCGGAAGCTCCTACCTGCACCAAGACCTTTCCGAATTTCGGAAGCCCCTAATAACGCCAAGACGTTTCCGAATTTCGGAAGCCCTTACCAACAGCAAGACGTTTTCGAATTTCGGAAGCCCTTACCAACACCAAGCCCTTTCCGAATTTCGGAAGCCCCTACCTGCACCAAGACCTTTCCGAATTTCGGAAACCCCTAATAACGCCAAGACGTTTCCGAATTTCGGAAGCCCTTACCAACACCAAGACGTTTCCGAATTTCGGAAGCCCTTACCAATACCAAGCCGTTTCCGAATTTCGGAAGCCCCTACCTGCACCAAGACGCTTCCGAATTTCGGAAACCCCTAATAACGCCAAGACGTTTCCGAATTTCGGAAGCCCCTACTAACACCAAGACCTTTCCGAATTTCGGAAACCCCTACCAACACCAAGACGTTTCAGAATTTCGGAACTAACTAACAACTCGAAGGATGATGTAAACGGGATTCCAGATCCCGAATGAAGGTACACACGAAAAATGTCAAAAGACTGCTGAATTAACGTATTTCGACACCTTCAGCTACCGTATTTATTAACTGCTCACGGAAATCTTTTTTATGAAAATTTTCTTTTGCTAATTGCTATATTAATTATTCGTCTAATCAACAAGAGCAAAACTTAAATGTTGAAAATTTTTATCCCCGAGCGTTTACAGTAACCTGAACTTACGCCTCATTTCACACACGCACGATTGTTCGTTGAACTGAAAAGAATACCATGTAAAAATCTAGCCTAGATAACCAAAGTTATAAAAAAGGGAAATTTCACATACAGGCAAATGTTAATACTCACCAGAGGTCGCTGTCTTGTCAAATACTTCAATTTCGGGTTCCGAGTCTGAACTGACAAAGATCGTTCGTTGATCGTTCGACTGTCTTGAGGAGCAGAAGCAGTTTCCTTGATTGGAATACTTTGACATAAATTAGTGCAAGAACTCGAACTCCTATCATCAAAACTATCGTCTGAAATATTTCAAGCGAAGCAGTGGAGACATCAGAAATGTTTGATGCTCCATTCGAACAACGACACGAACACCCGCATCTCATTGCGTCGGTAACACCTTTTAGATTAAATTTGTGGGCAAAGAATAGGTTATTGTTCACTTTATCGGAAATGAAAGATTAGAAGCCGGCTTCCAAGCATAGTTCTGTCACCTTGAACGACTCTGGGAAGAAATTTAATTTCTCACACCACAAGTCGAACATATATCTACCAACTACGGGACAGACAAGGGACGTTATATACTCTATAACCTTGCTGTATCACTGACGGTACCAACTATCAACTTACATAAGGTTAGTGTAATTTTTGAAATGACCGCGTTGATTGCAACTTGACAATAACAAAACCGACCACTGAATCTAGATCAAAGGGATGAGCTGTGTTTGTTGCAACTGACAACTACAACCCAGTAGATTTCGAAACCAGATTTTTATCTGGAAACTTTGAAGCGCCAGCGCCCCTCATTTTAAGTCTGGTTTGTCATCGGCTACAGAAAAAATCTATGCAAAAAAATCAGTTGAACAAAGAATTCTGTTTCTTTGCCGCTTTTTCACACCTCTTCTAAACAAATATAAACCGTGAGAAAATGTAAATGCTAAGAAAATAGTCACGTAGCTCACTGTCAGCTTGGAATAAGTGAGATCAGCACATAAGAGCTCTGTTAGTTAATCACTAGCCTTGCTTTAGTAATCAGTGTTTCAGTTCCTGATAACAACATCGTAAGTGTTTCAGCTCCTGATAACAACATCGTAGCAAGCAGCGAAGTTGTGGTTCATTACGGGTTGTTGACGGTAAAGCGAAGATTGTCGGAAATGGCCTTGCTTTGAAAAGTTCGAAGGGACTAGAATATTGATGTTTTACTGGATGTAAGCGCACCGTCGGCCCATAAAAAAGGAAAGGATAATCCAGGTAGGAAACTTTCTCTTCAGTGGTTGTATGGAACGTAAAATGCCTTGCTTCGCCTTTATTCAGACAATCGTCTAGATTGTTCGGCCATCGCTTTCCTAAAACTTCAACTTCAACTTTATTTTACAATGTTTAAATGACCTCAATTAAACAACTTAAAGATGCAAACAGATTTTACAGAAGCCGTTGGCTGTGTTTGTATATTAATGTGATATATGTTAGTCAGTCTCTCGTTTGATGCAAGTGTTGCCATTTTTTTAGGAAATGGGATGCTAGCAGGCTTGAAGGTGAGGAGGAACAGCATCTTCATTGGGCAAACAGGAAGGAGAAAAAGTAAATTTGTTGCAAATCTCAGAGAGAAAGCTGGTTCGTCCGAAGGCGCTCAGTAACAGGCTGTCTTTTGTTTTCATTGAAATACACTATATGTGTTATCATCAATAGTTATGAAACTAGTAAATATTTTTTCGTTAGATCTTGTTCTAAATTTCATTTTATGTTGTAACGTGTTTAATTATAACAGCAATGAAACGCGTTTCTTTTACTGGTTTGTAAAGACTGTGCTAATCCTAGAACAAGTGTTGAGAGGACCCGCAATTCGGACAACCTTTCGAGTTGGATAGAACAGATTGTTTTTCCTAGCCGAAGATCTCCGATGATCGTTTTTATTTTTTCCAAGACAAGTGTTGAAGGGGTCCGAAATTCGGAAAAACCTCTCAAGTTAAATAATAATGGTAATTTGTTTTTCCTCGGATAACTGTTGAAGGCGTCCGAAATTCGGAATACCTCTCACAGTTATAAATAGTAATGACCGTTTTTACTCGGAGAAGTGGTGAGGGGCTCCGAAATTCGGAATACCTCTCACAGTTAAATAGAAATGACCGTTTTTCTTCGGATAAGTGTTGAGGGGCTCCGAAATTCGGAATACCTCTCAAGTTAAATAGTAATGACCGTTTTTCCTCGGATAAGTGTTGAGGGGCTCCGAAATTCGGAATACCTCTCAAGTTAAATAGAAATGACCGTTTTTCCTCGGATAAGTGTTGAGGGGCTCCGAAATTCGGAATACCTCTCAAGTTAAATAGTAATGACCGTTTTTCCTCGGATAAGTGGTGAGGGGCTCCGAAATTCGGAATACCTCTCAAGTTAAATAGAAATGACCGTTTTTCCTCGGATAAGTGTTGAGGGGCTCCGAAATTCGGAATACCTCTCAAGTTAAATAGAAATGACCGTTTTTCCTCGGATAAGTGTTGAGGGGCTCCGAAATTCGGAATACCACTCAAGTTAAGAGCCAATTTCTGTAAATATCGAGAATCCGGCGTCACTCGTCAAATTTCGAAATTCTTCATATCTTGCCTGAATAACACCTATGGTGAGTTATTTTCGAAAATAGAATTCAAACATCGTGAAGCGCTTGCTTTTTTCTGAAATCGAGGAAAGTTTGAAAAACGCCATTTTACCGCAATGACGCTGCCGAAAATAGTGTAAAATGATGCATTTTGTTATCGCTCGTGTAGATAAACGCGGTGTCATCTATCAATGCGACTTGGCCAGATCATAGGGCATCTCATGGTATTTCCAAAGCACAAAATTATTTTGGAAAAGCTACTGGTATATAACCGTTTTTGACCGTTAAAAGTACCACAGTTCAAACGCTTCAGCGAATGAGCTAATTTTAGCTAACTTCCACACCCCAAAAAGCCCACTGGTACATACAATTTAACGTTGAAATTAGTATTTTCTTAAAGTGCATATTTTGTGCTCTGTTGTGTTAAAATTTCTTCCGCGGCCCGACAAAAGTGCTCCGTCGAGAGACAGAAACGTGAAGTCAAATTTTGCATCGCCGCCATTCTTGAAATCAACACGAACTTTGCCTTCTTCGAACCACAGCTTCGTCAAGAACTAAAAGTCTGCCGATGGAAACCTTAACTCGCTATTCTGAACGCCTAAGGATTACAGAACAATTCTAAACTTACTGTTTTCAATCTCTCTGAAAGTGATAACCTTTAACATAAATTTGACAAGGTCAGAGTAGGTGATGAAATTATGTAACTCGACGCTGACTGACACGGCAATTTTCAAGTGACTTTAATTACGTACGCTCGTTCTAAACTGCTTCTTGCCTCCAACTATCACCTTTGTAAAGGTATGATGTTATGATATCTTGAATTCCTACTTGGCCACCACCTTCGGCTACAGAAACGTTGCTGTACTTTGCCTGTAAAGGGAAATTTGTTACATGTAATTGCGTGACGTTGACCAAAGGATTGACAAAACCAATGCTTTTGGTAACCGATAATATATTCATTTGAACTTTGCAACAGCGTTCGAGTCGAACAGCTGAAATAAAAAGACTATAAGAATATCTTACCTTTTAAAATTGCCTTGTACACATGTCCAGTCAAGGAAACCACGTTAGGAAGAGATGGGTAATAATCAATCGAATGCCATCCCATTTTACATGAAAATCGCTAGTTGCTCTTACGTTGGTTAGAGAAACTCTGACAAATTTCATGAAGATCCAGCGATTTGAAGCTTATTCACTGTGACTCCAGTGATTCTATTTGATGACGTGCGTATCTTTCCGTACCAAGCACAC
>JAEMWC010000027.1:1492500-1532500 GCA_016490735.1 Pachyseris speciosa
TAACAAATTTCCCTTTACAGGCAAAGTACAGCAACGTTTCTGTAACCGAAGATGGTGGCCAAGTAGGAATTCAAGATATCATAACATCATAACTTTGGAGGAAAGAAGCAGTTTAGAACGAGCGTACGTAATTAAAGTCACTTGAAAATTGCCGTGTTAATCAGCGTCGAGTTACATAATTTCATCACCTACTCTGACCTCGTCAAAATTTATGTTGAAGGTTATCACTCTCAGAGAGATTGAAAACAGTAAGTTTAGAATTGTTCTGTAATCCTTAGGCGTTCAGAATAGCGAGTTAAGGTTTCCATCGGCAGACTTTTAGTTCTTGACGAAGCTGTGGTTCGAAGAAGGCAAAGTTCGTGTTGATTTCAAGAATGGCGGCGATGCAAAATTTGACTTCACGTTTCTGTCTCTCGACGGAGCACTTTTGTCGGGCCGCGGAAGAAATTTTAACACAACAGAGCACAAAATATGCACTTTAAGAAAATACTAATTTCAACGTTAAATTGTATGTACCAGTGGGCTTTTTGGGGTGTGGAAGTTAGCTAAAATTAGCTCATTCGCTGAAGCGTTTGAACTGTGGTACTTTTAACGGTCAAAAACGGTTATATACCAGTAGCTTTTCCAAAATAATTTTGTGCTTTGGAAATACCATGAGATGCCCTATGATCTGGCCAAGTCGCATTGATAGATGACACCGCGTTTATCTACACGAGCGATAACAAAATGCATCATTTTACACTATTTTCGGCAGCGTCATTGCGGTAAAATGGCGTTTTTCAAACTTTCCTCGATTTCAGAAAAAAGCAAGCGCTTCACGATGTTTGAATTCTATTTTCGAAAATAACTCACCATAGGTGTTATTTAGGCAAGATATGAAGAATTTCGAAATTTGACGAGTGACGCCGGATTCTCGATATTTACAGAAATTGGCTCTTAAATAGTAATGACCGTTTTTCCACGGATAAGTGTTGAGGGGCTCCGAAATTCGGAATTTCTAATTTGGAAAAAGTAAAATGTATTCTTGTCATTAGGCTTGCTAAAAATGGAATTAATAGTGCGATTTTGACGGAATTGTCATATTTTAAATCGTGCCTCCTATGAACTTGACGGAAACCAAATTTTCCTCCGATGAAATGCCCTACTTCGCACCGATTGGCAAAATTCTTCAGTGCGTTGTTGTTATCATGCACGGAATTTCTCTAAAATGTAATACCACAAATTAGTTTGGAACGCGTTATGGAATATTCAGCGCCGTCAACACCATTTCGGATGGTGGGCAAGAACTCTTGGGTGCTGTTTTCATTTCACTTTGATTTAAGTTTCTTGTTATTTCATTTTATTTTTTATTTTCAATGAATAAACGTTTGATTTAAGCATTACTTGTCTTTTGTCTTACGTTTTCATTGAAATATCCGTTCATTGTAGAAGTTTTTTGGTAGAATCTTTGGCAAATTTCGAGTGATAGCCATAGGCCACCATACACCATTGTTCGCAAAATATCTTTTTTATATATTTGTTTTCAGTCTTGACTGACCGCGGATTTTAATCAACTGAACAAAATTTTCATAGCTAAAATCAGCGATGCTTTTCTTCATTTATTATTATTATCGTCATTATCATTATAATTATTGTTATTAAGCGGTTTAATTTAACTTATAAATACCTCTTTCGCAGTATTTTCCGAAGTAGCCTCTTTTACAATTGCAATTAGAGCAATTTCTGGTGTTGGGCACACAAGTACCCCCATTTTGGCAACATGCAGACAGTCGTGGGGTCTGAAAAGAAAAATCGATTATTAAAATAATTCTAGAGTTCGAGCGGCCACGGGAGCCGCGAGAAACCCGGGCGCGGATTAACCCCGGTCAATCGTAACAACAAAAACAAAACTCTTTATAAGTTCTGAGGGAGAGAGGAGTAAGAAAATTACAAGGCAAAGAAATGTACCAAAGTGCAAAAGGCACGTGCAGGGTCATTGTTTCTGCTCATTAAGTGTTTTGTTTTGTGATGTAATCGTAGCCGTTGCCGTCCTCGTTGCTTCAGCTCTCTAATGATTTGAACTAGCATTTTCCTTGTACTCCTCCGAGTTGCTGTACTTCGTAGAAGACAAGAAATATAATCACACCAAAGTTTACCATCTGCTTGAAATCTCTCCACATAGGCAATAACATAAGCCTACCTTAATAGAATAATGATGCGAACTCGCATTTTCCTTGTACTCGTCCATGTTGCTGTACTTCGTAGAAGACAGCAAGTCACACCAAAGCTTGCCATCTGCTTGTTGGGATGCAGCCAGGTTTAAAGATTGGCAGGAAGGATTGCTGAGGCATTCAAAGGTGCAGTCAAAGATGTCGTGCACTGTGTATGTTCCAACTTTTGCCACGTTCAGATAATGGAACTCGTCTTTTAGGAACACATCTTGACCGTGATCTCGGGAACAAAATTTATCTAAACAGTAAATTATCATCTTGGATCAGTCCTGTTCAATCACGTTGCAATGTGTGGCCTAACTAAAACTTAGTTTGGCCTTGCCTTCTTTCTGCTTAAATTTTCACTGGCATCTTTTTCGAAAACTGAGTAGCAGGTGTCTAGTGTGCGCAGTTGTCGACAGATATGTGTATCGTAAATGCGGAAACAGCCTATATGTTATTCCAGCCAATATTAGAAAAATGAAGGCCATCTGATGCCTCTGATGACAATTCTTTTTATTGTAAAGATAGCGTCCACCGTTTTGAGGTCGATATGTTGGACAAAAGTTCCAACTTTTCCTTGACTGTATCCCACAAAGGTATTCAAATAAAATTTAACCCTCCCATAAGTGAAGTAAAGATTAAAATGTTGAAGAAAATGAGACGCCATACGAAAGAAAGAAGAAAAGAAAAAGGGAAAGAACAAGGAAATAGGTTTGGGTAAGAAGATGGAAAGTGAGATTGTTTTACTTGTAACATCAATTAACAAAAATAGATGTCCTTAGATCTGGTGACATACACTCAGTCAGGTCACCTGGTTCTTTTCTCTTTATTTGTTATCTGACATTTTCTGTTTATTTGCAAACTGTATTTACCAGTGAAATCACCTTCAGTTGATACTGGTACGTAGCCAGATGAAAATTATCCCGAGGCAAAGTGTAGAAAAAAAAACCCTCTTTATATTCCTTTTTGTTTTGATTTTATGTATATAACCTCTGACTGGAACATCAAAAAATATTTACGCCTCTCTTAAAATACACAGCCTGGTAATATTTTTCGCAAGATCCACAATCAAGGAAGGAAAAAATAGAACGTCAATACAAAACTTTTACCAAGGGAAGTGCATACGACCCTGCTGTAGCAGCTGCAGAACAAATGTAAAGAAAATACACTCTGCTTGAAAAACAAGGATTACGACGACGCTGGAAATGAACCTTGTTTAACGTTATGCATTGTAGCTTTTATCGTGCACCGGATCGATTTAGTGTGCCTGGTGGCGAAAAGTCTAAATTTATAGGGAGCAAATATGGTAACCCATATGACCGAGAAAATTTGGTTTGGTCACCGTACGACCGTACGCACGTACGTACGCCCCTCCATGTATGGCAATGTGAAATGTGAAAAAAGCCTTTCGATTGTGTTTGATTGATGATGTGAAGCAAAAGAGTACTAAAGAACCACTGGCACTGGCACCGGCACTGGCAGTGCAATTATCATAAAACCGGGCCCTGTTCAAAAATGTAACTACTGTAATATGGAATTTATTTACATGATTTTTTTCATAGAAGAAACAAAACTTTTCCTTTCTAGCGATAAAAAAAGAACGAGCAAAGTCTAATCCGAGTTCTAGCTACATCATGTACTGATTGGCCTTGAATGCAAGTGATGGCGTCGCCCAAGAAAGCACTTAAAAGTTTTATACTGTACTGTAAAAGTTTCGGACGCTTAAAAATTTCGGACGGTTTATTTTCGGGCACTTTTTTTTGTCCGAAATAGGCCATTTCCGAATTACCTTTGGCCTCCTTTTCAAAGCGAGTCCTGGTGCAGAAATGAGTTTCATTTGCATGTGAATGGAAACTAATTTTCTCATGAAAAGATGAGCACCAGGACTCGCTTTGAAAAAGAGGCCAAAGGTAATTCGGAAATGGCCTATTAAAATCGTCCGAAATTTTTGGCAAGTAATGAACATCTTTGGGATTGGACATCCATGTTATGGTCAATTGGCACCTGTCAAAACAAGGTATCCGTTGACCAGTATCATGTGACCATATCGCGGGCTCAAGGTTAGAGCTCATCGACATCAGCTGTTTTTTGAAGTTGACCGCTGACTAGGTACTGACTTTCGATTGGATCTCAGGCTCACTCCAGGTGTGGGATACCCAAACCAAAACGAGGCTTAAGTTTTCGCGCCCTTTCTGCGGCTGGAAATTTCACATATTCAGTTGGTTTCTTCATTTTGAGCAAAAGAACTTCATCTGCTTCGAAATTTGTCTTTTAATTCGCGTAAAATTGTTGAAGATACCCCGGAAGGTTTTTTCTCAGGAAAACCTTAAAACTTGGATCGACTTCATGGTGCCCGAATTGTGTGGTTGAAAAACAAAATGATTTAACGCTTCATTTAGTTCACAGAGTCCAGTTGGCTCAGGACTGTGTAGCACGGCTGATCTTTGGAGATGCATGTTTTTTCTAAAGTGGATACGTATATTCAAGTGCTAGAACCCTCTACAATACAAGTGAATTAAATAAATTGAAGCTTAACATTTCGCTTAATTGTTGTTACTTTTGTTCAGGAATGAAACTTGTATAATTTTTCTCTCGACTGGATATAAATAACAATCATGTCTACTCGTTTTGGATGCAAAGAAGTAGTTCAATTGTTTGTTTGTTGTTTTTCTTGCAAGACAACGAGTGTTTTTACTCCATTTGGCTCACTATTTTTTGACGTCGGTGCCTCCTTACATTATTAACAAGAAATCACAATGAGTCACCTCTTAAATTCACTCAAACATTTTCATCCAACATTTCGCTCTACGAACAAATGTTTGTTCGTTTAGCCAGCCCAACCAAGAAAGTTTGGGACAGTCAGTAAAAAGCAAAGCAAATGAATCACATAACGTCGAAATTTCAGCAATAATACGCAAAAATATCGCCCTGTGACCTCGCTTTCTCTTTTGTTTCGTCAAACCTCATTGTTTGTCCGCTAGTCACCAAACGTCGTTATGTTTTTCAAACACGATCTGGGATGAAAATGTTTCAAACACGACCCCGCACGCTTGTTAGCTTTGAATTTTCATCGTGTATAAATAAAGGTTGTATACATGTATGTATTGCTTAGCCGGGGCTTTAGTATCACTTGTGTTTTGCGCGACGAGGAAAATTTGCGCAACTTCTGAAAACACAAGTGATAAGGCTTTATTTATCCTTAATTTTACCTGGTCCTATGCGATTACCTATCCAAACTATCAGGTTTTTTTCCTATTTCTCTTTTCTAAGACATTTAAGCTTATGTCAAAATTGCCGTAAGGTGTGGGAGATTGATTCGGAGTATATAGGGTGTTGCTTTTAGTAATATTACGCCTTAAAATCAATGGCTAATCATGGCACCAACTATGTAACAGATGCAAGAGTGGCGCTCAACTAACTAGCAGGTAGTGCTGAGCCCAGTCCAAATGAAATCCAAGCAAGGAGAACGAAGCCCTTGAGAGAAACCATGCTCAGTCATAGCTTCTCATATGTTTCTTGAGTCTTCCTGTTGTTGTGAACAAACTTTCACAAATTAACTGGCGAATTTAAATGAGTGTGTCAGGGATACATTATTAACAAAGTTACTAATTCAAGGTATGTTAATGAAGTAACCTTCAGCGGGGAAATTATTTTGTCTGTCCTTGGCGCTTTTTCAACGTTTCGGTATCTTGAACCAATTCGCCAGTAACTAGTGAAGATAAAAAGCCATCGATGTTAGCAGAACGAGCACCAAGAATTTACTGAAATTTATACCAAAGTCGTATCTTTTTAATATCGCAAAGTTATAGCTTTGGAAAGTCGGGAAGTTTTACACGGAGACGTTTGCATGCAGGGGGACACAGAACTTGCTCCCCAGCACAGAAACGTCTTTCAAGTGTCCTGACTTTGTAGGACCATATTTTCGCTATTTTGCAAGAAGTGGCTCTCAAACTTGGCGATTTTACTAATTTTCAGGGGCTTTTTGGAGTAGTGTCGATGGATCTTCCCTACCTGGTGGACTTAAATTGGGCGTGCTTTTAACTGGCTATCCTGTTTCTTTGGTAAACCATGTCCAAAAATGACCTCATAAAACTTGTTCTACTATAACCCAAGATGTTACTGCATTTGTTATTTCATCTAATTTTCAAGTGGGATGTTTTACCGACTTGTTCTTTAGGCTACTGTGACCTTCACTTTCATAGTTCGGTTGGACTGAATAAAGAACATCCTCACTACAGCGTTATATTTTAGATATTTGAGCTTTGCCACCACAAAGAAAAATTGAATTTCATTTACAAGACTTCAATAACTTATTTTCGAGGGTCAATAAAGCTTCATTGTAATAATTTCTTGTTTCATTTGCACATTTGCTACGCAAAATCATCTCCAATAAAATTAAAGTGATAGTTTTCCTTTTTTTTTGTTTGTTCCCGTAGTTTATCTAAAAGAAACAATCAAAATTAATATTATAATAGTTTATATGTTTGGAAATCCATTTCTGACTTCCATAAACATGAAAAATAGAGGGAATACCATCTTTTTCGAAAACTGAGTAGCGGTATCCACTGTGCGCAGTTGTCAGATATAAGGAATTCTATTTTTTTTTTCACATTTATGAGCAATAATTCCGTTTATCGTAAATGCGGAAACAGGCTATATGTTATTCCAACCAATATTAGAAAAATGAAGGCCTTCTGATGACAATTCTTTTTGTTGTAAAGATAGCGTCCACCGTTTTGAGGTCGATATGTTGGACAAAAGTTCCAACTTTTCCTTGACTGTATCTCACAAAGGTATTCAAGTTAAATTTGCCTCTTCCATAAGTGAAGTAAAGATTAAAATGTTGAAGAAAATGAGACGCCATACGAAAGAAAGAAGAAAAGAAAAAGGGAAAGAACAAGGAAAATAGGTGAAAGATGGAAAGTGAGATTGTTTTACTTGTAACATCAATTACAAAAATAGATGTCATCAGATCTGGCAGTTTGGTAGATATCTGCTCGGTGGAGGGTAGGCTTTCGGTGTCGATTAAAGAATGCACACGGAATTTGGCCGCCTATAACTGAAACATGGCCTAAAAGATTCGCAGTGGGAAGTCATAGGCCCTGAGGGTTTCGGAAATGTTGCCGCAAGGTTGTAGCGCGTCCTTTGGTCTTCGTTTGTTGCTCTAATCAGCTCTTCATTCGGATTCTTGCCCGGCCCGCAGTAAAATCGGCCAAGACCAGTGGAGATAGACCTTCTCAGTTGCTGCTCCAGTTTTATGGAACGCCTTGCCACCAAGCCTTAGGGCTATCGATAATCTTATCATATTTAAGAGAGAGCTCAAAACGCATCTTTTTAGGCAAGCGTATTTTATTGATGTTTAGATTTTATATTTCTGTGTGATGTGATTTTTATTTCTGTGATTGTAATATAATTAGCACTTTAGATATAGTTTTACATTTTTAGCATAGTTAATTTAATTTTTAATGATATTTTATCGATTGTAATAATTGTAAAGCGCATTAGATCATATATTTTTAATGAATTTTGCGCTATATAAGTAACAAGTTTATTTATTTATTTTTAAGTTTATTTTTATTCTCTCTTTTTTTTCTTTTCTCCGGACGTTGTTGTCGTTTTAATCTCAACTTTATTTTCTTATCAACTTATTCTTTTTAGCAGTCTTTAATCTTTCCTTATTTCCTGGCTCTCCTAGATTAGCTATGCTACCCGCCGGTCAGGTACTAATTCTGTATTTAATTAACTAGAAATAGTTTCACTAAAGCTTCCCCCGTATTTTAATGTTTGAGTAGTTATGGTTGTAGTTATGGTTGTATTAAAATACTTAAGGACATAAAATTGATGAAAGCTCGAAATGCAGGTTGTTTCGTTAGCATAGACCGCTGTTTTGGTAAAAGAGAAAATGTAACACGAGTTGCCAGTTTATATTCCACAGAAAGTATCGATCGTCGAAATCGTGAATCTTATCGTAAACATCACAGAAAGTTTCCATGCATGTACTCAGTGTTTGGATTAGTGAATTTGGCAGCGGCTAACTCGAACGATAAAGAAGGAGGAAATTCACCGTCTTCATCACTTGTCGGTCAGAGCCTTTCTCCTTCTCCTTCTCACCACGTAAAGCGTAGCGCGAATGGGCGCTTAACGAAACCCGGGACGAAAGGAACTCCAAAAAAACTGGACCACATGAGACGTGGATAACAAAACTATATCGCTAAAAGGAAACTGGAGCTTGAAAACTGTACTGACGAAAACGAACCACCCTCTAAACGTGAAACAAGGAGTACTCAGGTATGGGAGCTTTAGAATTTTATCACTATACAGAGGTGCAATTTTGGGAACCATCCATTTTTTGTGCTTGTATAACAGGCTGCCACCGAACGAGAAGACGCTATTCTCCGTGGAACTCGTTTCATTGACCTCGGTATATTTCGGGAAAGCCTCCAAAGCTGCACTCAATGCACTGCCATTTTTTTCCTGAACTATCAGGAAAGGACTGAGCTGGAATGGACTTTTCTATTTGCTCCACGGAATGTATACCTACTTTCTTGTATGGCCTTTTGAATGGACACATTATAAACCCACAAGTTATTGTGGGTTTACAGTGTATATTGTCAGCCCACAACCTGTACATATATCATTCCTTAATCGTTTACAATCAAACTCTGCTCATTTTTGCTAGACTTCTTGCTTGTGAAAAAAAGTTGATCGTATGAAAGTACTGCATGCAAACAATTAAGACACGGGGTTGTGCAAAAATTTGAAATCTTTTATTTATTTATTTATTTATTTATTTACATTTTTGATAAAAAAAATGTTTAAATACATGAGCAAATTACAAGGTCACTATGTCATTTTAAAAATATACTTTTCCTGCCACAATACACCAAATATCCTAAATATGCCTTATTTACACAAAGATTTTTTCATTTCACTTGTATTATTCTGTGTCCACTTTGATTTTACAAGGTGACTGATGAAGTACGACATGGGCTAGCCAGCACATTTGTGATAAAATGTCCATTCAGTGGTGAAAACAACCAAGTAAAAACTTCTGGACAACACCGAAGTGGACAACATGGTCCACCTGCTTTTGACATAAACACACGTGTGGTACTTGGCTGTCTTCATGCTGGCATTGGCCAAACCCATATAAACAATGTGCTCTCCACTTTAAATGCCCCCACTTTAAATTCTGTTACTTTTAAAGTGAGGGAAAGAGAGGTAGGGAAAGCTGTAGAGGGTATTGCAAAAAGCAGCTGTCAGAATTGTTTAACAATGAAGAAAAAGGAAGCCCTACAAAATGAAATGGAGTTAAGGTTGATGAAGGTAATCTTGTTCCAGTACCCTGTTCCTTTGACATGGGATGGCAGAGACGTGGAAAGGGACACAACTCACGCACTGGACAAGCAGCAGTTATGAGATTGTCTTCTGGTAAAATATTGGACTATACAACAAAGACAAAGACTTGTAGATTTTTTGATTGGGCAAAATCCACAGGCCCATGACTGCCGAAAGAATCATGAGGCCTCATCAAAAGCAATGGAACCTGCTGCAGCAGTTGAATTGTTTAACAGAACGCAACCCAAGGTGTAAAGTTTTCAATTTACACTGGTGATGATGACTCCACAACAGAAGCACACATACGTCAAAAAGTTGCTTACGGAGCTGAAAATTTCAGCGACATTATACACATGAAAAGATCCCTTACTACACGTTTATACAACCTCAGTCAAAATGCCAAAATTGCCAATTGTTCCCCCGTCTCAAAAAGTGATCAATCATTTAGTGAAGTGCTTTTCACACGCTATTGCCCAAAATAAGGGTAATTCAAAAGCAATTCAGGCGGCACTTAAGTGCATCGTTCCGCATGAATTTGGAGACCACTCTAACTGTGCAACTAGTTGGTGTGGATTTAAAACTGACCCAGTATCCTACAAGCATAAAGACCTGCCCTATGGAAAAGACCTGCATGGGGAAAATTTACAGTCAGCTTTGAATAACATCTTCAAAGATTATTGCACTGATGCTGTAGCAGAGAAGCTTGCGCCCATGACAAACTCCCAACAGAATGAGACTCTGAACAGTGTTATAGGATCCAAAAATCCAAAAATAAGATTTTACGGTGGCAGCGACAGTAATGATTTCCGTGTGCTGTGGGGTTGCTTAGACAAATTTACGATACAGTTACATAAGCAGAACCCTTGAAGCACTCAACACAGAGCCTGGCAACTTTTGCTCGAAATATGGGCGAAAAATGACTAATCAAGTTATTACGGATAAAATCCGAAAATCCTCTTTGGCTTTTAAACGGGGAAGAGCTAATAGCCATAGGCAAAACTGTTCACAAACAGCACGAAAAGAGGCAAGAGAAGGGAAAACGTACGAAACAGGAATTGGATTGAACCTTGATCTAAACATCTCAACAGTCACTTCAAGTACACTGAAAGAAATCGAAAGCATCGTTCCTGAATATACTACACGACCACTGGCAAAGCAATTCAAATATGAAGAAAACAAAGTTTACAACTTCCTAATTCTTGACACCGAAACAAATACTACTGGAAAATCTCCAGTAGCTCAGTGGTTAGAGCGTCCGTCTAGATCGCGGAGGGTCGTGGGTTCAAATCCCATCTGGAACTCGGATTTTTTTTCCGAGTTTCCATTTGATGTTATATGCATTTCTAACATGTTGTATTTCTTAATTCACTCACTTTGGAGGTAAAGTAAATAAACTTAAAATATTCAAAATAAATAGCGAACGAAGACTTTTCACAGATAACAAGCAAGTTTCTACCGTACCCTTGAAGGAAGCTGTGTCGAACTTTTTATCCTTTATTTCAGTCTGTGGACAGAGCCAAGTCCCAAACAAACAAAAACGTCGTAACGGTCCTCCTTGGTCACAACTCTTCAACCTTTGACACTCCTGTACTTTTAAGAAATTCTGGTACTGATTTCATTGAAAGATTGCAGAAGATGGACATTTGTTTTGCTGATTCTCTTACGTTGTTCAAAACACTGATCAGAAAAAAACTACCATGTTTGCAAAATTCCGATGGCACGTTTCCAAAAACCAACCAATCCTCGCTGTACAGCTTCTTATTTGCCAAATCCTTCGAGGCACACGATGCACTTGAAGATGTTCTTGCACTGCGAAAGATAATTTTTGATTCACGACTTGAACTTTCTTTGAAAACAATAATCAAGAACTCTGGTGTTGTAAGTACATTCCACGCTGCTGAGGAGGTGAAGTATCCTGATCACCGCCATCTTTTGATCCAATCGTTTAAACACAATCTCCATCATCCACAATATCTCAAGAAAAACATAGTTGAAAAAATAGCCGGTAGTGGGCTGGCATTTGACGATCTGAAAATGGTGCACAGCAAGTACGGGAAAGAAGGAACTGATTGCGATCCTGTCCAAACCACCGACTTCATCTTCATCGACATCGCCACGAGTAACGAACACACCACGAATTTTGGCTACAATAGTTAAGTACTTCGAAGAAAAGATCCAGCACTAGGTAGGAAACTCAATCTTTCACTCTTCCCGTTTGATAACTGGCGAGATATTACGGAAATAGCTCTGAAAATGCTCTTGATTATTCAGCATGTACTTGCACTTACACGTGCTTTAAGCTGCTCGTACGCATGCGCACGCGAGGACTCGCGCGTAAAGCCTAAGTAAAGCCTAAACCGCGCTTGTTTTTTTATTTTTGTGACGTCAAGCGCGATCAAATCTGTAAAACTTAAATGCTAATTTTCTCGCGTTCCTTTCAGTAATTTTTTTTAAAAATTGGCTCAGTTCTAACGACATACAGTTCCTATCAAATACCCTATTTTTGTTAAAACCTGTCAGAGCTAATCAAACATATTTCGAAAAATGACAAATTACAAAATATTGGCAAAACCGTCTGAACGACCTTGACTTTTTAACAATTCAAAATGTCAGACAACATCATTTCCATAATCTGGCAAAGAATAAAAACATTTCACCGAAGGAAAGTATAAATATTAAGAATTTAGGCTAAAAATAGGAATATATCTTCCTGTCAATAGATTTGATGTTGCCATGGTAACGTCATTAATACCAAAATTGACACCCAAAAAATAAGCCTTATTATATCAGTACCCATACTGGCAAATCTCTACAGGGAAAACTTTAAGAGAAATTTGCTAGGTTTACTTTTGCTACTCGCGTTCTATAGGGACGGGATTCGTAAATACTCTAGGGAGCCACCTTAAGGTTTTACAAGGTCTCGTTCCCCGCGTCGGCGTAATCCTTGTTTTCCAATCAGAGCGTATTTCCTTTACATTTGTTTCGCAGCTGCTACCGCAGGGCCGTATGCACTTCCCTCGATGAAAATTTTGAAGTGACATTCATTTTTTTTCCTTACTTGATTGTGGATCTTGCGAAAAATATGACGAGGCGAGTAGTTTCACAGAGGCGTAAATATTTTTTGATGTTGCAGTCAGAGGTTATATATATAAAACTACAACAACAACAAAAAAGAATATTAAAGAGGTTTTTTTTTCTACACATTGTCATTTGGCTACGAACCAGTATCAACTGTAGGTGATTTTACTGGTAAATACAGTTTGAAAATAAAGAGAAATTGTCATTTTGTCCGATAGAGTGCCAAGTGACCTAAATGGGGCATTAAGCAACGTTTTACTAGTTCCAGTTTCTCGTTTTAAATTGAATGAAACTGATGAAAAAATTTACTCCGAAGATCGAACTAATCTATTTCGTGTATCCGGCGGGACTACTGGATATCAGCTTCACTTAAGTCTACTTTATTTGCTGATCTACAACACATGCAGGCATGAAAAAACACAAGACTTTTCAGCTAAAACTAACAGTCGTAAGGTGTGAGAGATTGATTTGGAGTATACAGGGTGTTGTTTTTGGTAATATTACGCCTCAAAATCAATAGCTAATCACGTCACCAACTGTGTAAAAGACGCAAGAGTGGCGCTGAACTCACCAGCATACAGTACTGAGCCCAGTCCAAATGAAATCCACGCAAGGAGAACGAAGCCCTTGAGAGAAGCCATGCTTTTAGCTTCTTATAAGTTTCTTGAGTCTTCCTGTTGTTGTGAACAGACTTTCACAAATTAAATGGCGAATCTAAATGAGTGAGCATTATCTATCCTGTCTTCCCGTGGGGATGAATTATTAACAAAGTTACTAATTAAAGTAATCTTCACCGGGGAAAATATTTTGTCTGTCCTTGACACTTTTGCAACGTTTCGGTATTTTGAACCAAGTCGCCAGTAACTTGAGATGATGAAAAGTCATCGACGTTAGTAGAACGAGCTCCTAGAAAATACTGAAATACCAAAGTTTGGGAGTCGTATCTTTTTAATACACTTTTTTTTTTATATAAGAATATTGTTTTTCCGGCCCAGGCTGAATATTCCTATTCTTCTGTCGATTTTAGGCTGAAAGTATTCTTGTAATATTCTTAATTATAGCTTATGATATTTCCGAATAAGGACGTATTGGGGTATCCCATTACAAGTTAAGTGTTTGCTATTTTGTACTGCACAAATACATTACATGTACCGCTCATCATTGAACATTTCGTTATTGCTAGCTAGTTAAAGTAAAAAGTTGAGTAAAAACATATCATTATATGGTATTTACAGATTTTAAACGCACGAAACTATATTCTTTTCACAATTTCAGCCTCAGATTTATTCTTAAAATATTCTTAAAATCTCGCAAATTTCAGCCTCGATATTCTTATAAAATATATTCTTATAAAAAAAGAGTGTATCGCAAAGTTGTAGCTTCGGAAAGTCGGGAAGTTTTACTAACGTTTGCATGCTGGGGGGACAGAACTTGCTCCCCAGCACACAAACGTCTCGGCAAAATATCCTGACTTTGCAGAACCAATTTTTCGCTATTTTGCAAGAAGCGACTCTCAAACTTAACGATTTTACAAGTTTTCTGGGGCTTTTTGTAGTAGCGTCGATGGATTTTCGCTACCTGGTGAACTCATAAAACTTTGAAAAAAAAAGTGGAAAGGTCTATACAGCGCGTAAAACTTAAATTGGGCGTGTTTTTAAATGGCTGTCCTGTTTCTTTGGTAACCCATGTCCAAAAATGACTTCATAAAACTTGTTCTACTATAATCGGGACTTTGTAGGATACTGTTACCATAGAATCACCTTGTAAATGGAGGTATTATCTAGTGATGCATTAAATAATAGATGTTAGTTTATACTACTCAAGTCAAAAGTGCTTTTCGTGCGATCTGATTGGTTAACTCGGATGTGATTAGCAAGTACTATTCACCTCCGAGCAGGCGGCGCGGGAGATTTTACAATTTCCGACCGTTTGTCGGTATATTGACACATAAAGCAACGTTTTAGTCCGCCAATTATTTAGCTTGTGTGGTATATACTAAAACAATTATTCACCTCAGTGTTTGAGTTTTTAAATGACCAGAACTCCTCTCCGCTGCGTGTTTACATTATATTTTTCATTATCGCACTTTATCGTGCTACGTGACGCTCCTGCGACTGTAAGCAAGAATCTACTGTAAGATTAAGTACAGTTTGAAACAACGATTATATGCCTCAAATTGGTGTCTTACTTAAAGACACTTTCCAGTTAAAAATGAATTATAAACCACTTTAGGAAACGTTATTTATGAAAGCTCCAAATATGATTCATCGCCGCACTTTCGTTACAAGTTAAGCTTGATTTAAGAAGTGTCAAAAGCGCTCACGATCAAGAAACAGTTCATCTGCATCTACATCTGTAACTTGCAAAATCCTTGTTAATAATGATAATGATAATGATAATAATAATGGCAATGGTAATGGTAATGGTAATGGTAATGGTAATGGCAATGGTAATGGTAATGGTAATGTCAATGGCAATGGCAATGGCAATGGTAATGGTTATGGTAATGGTAATGGTAATGGTAATGGTAATGGTAATGTCAATGGCAATGGCAATGGTAATGGTAATGGTAATGGCAATGGCAATGGCAATGTTAATGGTAATGGTAATGGTAATGGTAGTGGTAGTGGCAAAGGCAGTGGCAATGGTAATGGTAATGGCAATGGCAATGGCAATGGCAATGGTAATGGTAATGGCAATGGCAATGGCAATGTTAATGGTAATGGTAATGGTAATGGTAATGGTAATGGCATGGTAATGGTAATGGCAATGGCAATGGCAATGGCAATGGCAATGGCAATGGCAATGGTAATGGTAATGGCAATGGCAGTGGTAATGGTAATGGTAATGGCCATGGCAATGGCAATAGCAATGGCAATGGCAATGGCAATGGCAATGGTAATGGTAATTTTAATGGCATGGTAATGGTAATGGTAATGGTAGTGGTAGTGGCAATGGCAATGGTAATGGTAATGGTAATGGTAATGGTAATGGTAATGGTAATGGTAATGGTAATGGTAATGGTAATGGCATGGTAATGGTAATGGTAATGGTAATGGAAATGGTAATGGTAATGGTAATCGTAATCATAAAACTAAGCAAGAGGTGTCTGCATGGAGTTCAAAGCTGACTTGGAATGACTTAATGATTGACTCAGTGGGCAGGTTGTTCCAATCTTTGTTCGTCCTCGGCCAGAAACTAAACTTGCACGTATCACATGATGCTTGAGGTGAGATAAACTTGAGGGAATGGGCGCAGGTACCGAAAAAGGCCAGGTGTTGGACGTAGGTTAGGAAAGTCACTTCCGCCTGTTGGTTAAAGGAATTACAAAGCATGTATAGTCAGGCTGTCTGCCTCCTGAGTTGTAATGATGTCCAGTTTTAAGATGGTTCAATACCGTTGAGTGACACACCCTTCTTCTCTTGAGTAGGCCCTAGTTACAAAACGAGCAGCCCGTCCCTGAACTCGCTCGAGAAGGTCTATTTGGTATTTCCTATAAGGGTCCCTCGATATAAACGCATATTTAAATGTGGGTCTGACCTGCGAGATATATGCATGGGCCTTGATCCTTTCAGGACAGGAGTGACCATTCCTTTTGATGAAGCCAAGGTACAAATTGGCTTTTTCTTCACCTTTAAGATGTGTGTTTTCCAGCTCACTGTTTCAGTAATGGTGATCCCTAAGTATGCCTGACATATTCCTGACGGTCAACCACTTTTAGGGCTTGGTACAACATGGTATATTGGTGAGTAATGGGGTTCCTGGATTTATTAATTCGCAACACATAACACTTGGAGGGGTGTAAGTTCATTTGCCAGGTTAGAGACCAAGCTTCAAATCACTCTTTAGACTAAGAGCGTATGCGGGATATTAGCCTTTCTGTTTACTGGTGTAGTCATTGACTTCCTCCTTGAGATCGCCGGAGAAGGTTATTCACATATTCGTTGTGCGCCTCCTCATTTCTTTGTGCCTTAGTTTAATGAGTTGCCTGAGTATGGTTCACTCCTGCTCACTTTTTCTCCGACGAGTTGTGTTGTAGCGTCGATGATTTTGGAATATGAGTCGTTTGATGCGGTTATTGAGCCAAGCTAGGAGAAAGATTCGTCTCTTAAGGGTTTTCCGGGGAAAAAACTGGTTTGAAGATTGAAATATTGTGTGTTTCTTGTTGGGTCAGAAGCACGAGAAGATAAAAAAGCCTCTTAAGATGCTCCTGTAGTTTTTTCATATCCGCTTGCTTATACTGGTAAACACCCCTGGGTGGGTTCGTTGGCAGTGTGACCTTGAGGTTAACGTGGCATATGGCTGCACTATGCGAGTGGTCACTCAATCCAGGCACAATGTGGTTTCTATTGATCAAGTTAGAATGAGTGGTGCAAACAATGTCTAAGATATTATTCCCAAGGGTTCTTCTGTAAGCCACCTGAGTAAGATTAAATTCATCAATGATCTCCAACAGTTTTTCACTAATAGCATCAGTTGCATATTGAGGATTTGACTTTATGGAACCATTTTCCCAGTTGATGTCCGTAAGATTGAAGTCACCCCTAAGGAGAACACTGGGGGACCGCCTCTGGTGCCATCCAGTTCACTAAGGTTGCTCGAGGCCGGTTTTAATTTTTCCATGGTCTCCATTGGGTGCAACAGCGAGCTGCAGAAGAAACAGCTTCTTGATCGAAAAATCAGGATCGAAATTAAACGAACTCGTGAAACAAACAGTAATCCAGTTTAATACCACTCCTTAAATGTGTTTTTTCAGTTATGAGGGTCCTCCAGGGGTTTTTGGGGAACAAGGGAACATGGGAAATTTGGCAATGAGAACACGGGAACAAAGCAAAAAAATCGTAGGGAACAAGGGAACATCAAATAGGTTAGGGAACAGGGGAACAAACACAAAAAATTACAAGGCCCTACGTTTTTTACATAAACGTGGGGGTGATAAAAGATTTTCTGCTGTTTTCTGATTTCTTTGGCAAGTTTTTGTTGTTTTCGTGTCTACTCGTCTCTGACCGTTTCTAGCTCTAGAAATAATGATCAAAATTTATCAGCAACACTGTAGACCTTCAATCAGTTATTTTGTTTTGTTCAGATTGGTTAATTAGGACGTATATGCATAGAATAAGAGATAAAATTAAATCTTGAAAGGGTAACAAGGGAACAAGGTGTAATTTTGGACGGGAACAAGGGAACAGAGTTAAAATTTTGAAGGGAACACGGGAACACAGACCCCCCCCCTGGGGGACCCTCAGTTATAACCTTCCAACCTACTAAAGTAATAGTTTTAAAGGGAAACAAGGGTCTAGAAAAATTTTACCTAAAATGAAAGGCCATGCACACAGGATTTCAAATCTGGTATTCGTTTGGTTAAGCGCCGTTCTGAATTCTATTCAGAATACTTTGAAATCGCGCTAAATTGCCGCTTTTCAGAGCACGGGGCCGCCATCTTGGAAATGAGAAATGATATCGAGGCTGTGACGTAACATTAGACAAGCTGATCTATGGCAAACAGAGGATTTCTGTGAAGATTGAGTCATTTTGATTCAATATCTTGCTGTTAGCTGCAACAACACTTACAAAAATGCTAAAGGACGGGTTACCTTTCATGTACTACCTTCGTATAAAAGAATGAGAAGATTGTGGCTCCCAAAAATAAAAACGTGAGTGTAAATTACCGCCTTGAATTGCTTTGACTGTTCCGACGAATTCAAGTTACATCAGAGGACAACACGCGAGATCTTCAGGTACGTGAGATTGTTTTCATTCTGTTTAATGGCTTTATTAAAAATGTGCTAACTTTGGAGTTCCTCGCTTTCCTCTTCTATTTTCTTTACTATAAGGAACGGTTTTCTCCATTTTTTGGACACACGAAGTCATAGCATTAGCCGTGCATATTTTGTCACGCAAGTATATCGGCATGCAATGTCTGTGACCGTATATTTTGTCGGAATAGTGAGAAAGTAATTATCTAAATTCACAGCGATAGCCATTTTAATTTCATTCGAGGACTGTACCGTGAGGTCATAGCCTTCCTCGTTTGGTGGAGTGCGTAATAAATTTAATCGTCCCTTGTTTATTACCTTACAGGAACAGCTTCTCGGAAGAAAGGGGAGAGGAAGGAAGCTACTATTTGACAGCTGATTTGCTGAATCTGTCCCTTCCATTTTCAGCTCGCAATGCATAAATAATGCATTTAGTATGTACTCTAGAATCCTTCGATTTTCAAAGAAGGGAGCTTTAAGGGAATTGAGGTCCCGTCGGTTTCATTTATTTTTGTATAGATACGCAGGTCCAAGTCAGTGTTGCAAATTATTATCCCGGCAAAGAATCATTTCCCTTGGTATTGCATCTTTAAAGCCTGTATTATTACCATCTTCTTCTGGGCATTCATTTTGAATTGCCGAGACAACGCAAGAAGGAATCACCCGTCTATTCCTTTTTCCAAGGCTGTTGCACAGTTGTTTTTCCAACACGTGAACTGTCGGTAGGCAGCAAATCCCATACTTCTGAAATAACAATTTCAGAAAATGATATGATTTACATGTAAATGCTCTTATAACAGTCAATCGTGTGTTGGCACGTTCCCTGCACTTGACAATTCCTTGGTGTCCTTTGTGTTCTCTGTCTGATAACTGCGATTCTTGATGACCTCAGCAAAATTCCATGGCCAACACTGAGGTCTCCTCTTAACGGCCAATAGGGTTTCACTGTATCGGGGAGATGGAACTTGTCCGCCCAAGTATCCATGCAGTAACTATTTAACGTTATGCTGTTCATGTAGATATTCATCTCTTCTTCAGCCACTGTTGGCCTCTGTCTGGGTTGTCGGTTTGCATTCTATAATAGTTCATCTGCAATGTACAATTCATCACGGGGTACATGGTTCACTACTTTCAAATGAAAACGCATGAGGCGCATTCTTATGATAACCGCTGTACTCTAGGAGGGACAAAATCTAGCGTACGAGTGGTGAGAAGGGGAACCAGAGGTTTGTGGTCTGTTTCTGCGACGATTGAATTCCCCCAATATATAGTCGCTGAATCGCTCACATGCCCATGTGAGAGCAAGGGTTTCCTTCTCTATCTGAGCATATTTACATTACTGGAGTCAAGGCTCTAGATGCAAAAACCACAGATCTCCAAGTCTTGTCTTCTTGCTTCTGTAGTAGTACTCCTCCCAAACGGGATGAAGCCTGTGTAATATTTTAGAAATATTGGGGAGTGCCGGATGAAATGTACCCATAAAAGGAATACGTTTATTAGAAGCAACTGCTTATCCCTAAGGGTTTGCTCCCTGGGAATACTACGTGCTCTATCTATTTAGGACCACTATGCAGACCAAAATCAAAACTACTGTGTGAAATGTGTGCATGACATTTTAGTTTGTTTTTAAGTATTTCTTTAATTGTGACTTTAATTGTAGGGCAATAATTTCAACTTGCATTTATCTTAGTGTTGGGCTATAGAAAGTCAGTTACAAGTTCAATTTACTGCAAAAGCGGTAAAACCAATCGGAAAACCACTGGTAACAAGCCCATAGTTGATCGGGTTGACACAGTGCAGAATGGAAAACAATTTTTTACTAGAAACTAACTCAAGATATATTACAAGATTTAGGATCACGTTGACAGCAAACAGCAAACCTCAGACTCTAGCTTACGTTTTCTCTAAAGAATTAAAACGTATATAGAAACCATGCAAAACAATTCTTGGGTTTGTGGTTGACGCGAAATTGCTCACCTACACTTTGGAAAAGTAAACTGGAAACAAAATACAAGAAAGTCTTGGTCACTAGGTTTTAGTTTTGCCCTTTGTTGTATGCCGTTAACGAGATCCGTAGTCTCTCTCGGTGGCAAGCAACAATATTCCAGGGGCCGGTTCCTGAATGGTGTAATAACCCTATTCCAGGGATAAATCGCCCTTATTCCAGGAATACCTGTTGGAATAATGCAGATTTATCCCTGGAATAGAGTTATTACACCTTTCAGGAACCGGCCCCAGGGCTTTAACTATACGAAACATGTGCGCAGTTTACGTTCTAGTCATGTGAACTATAGACGTCAACGATCAGAGTGTTCTGGGTTAAATGTTTAAAATAAAATGAAATCAAGCTAAAATAATCTTTGGGTGCGTTACCTTGGGATGATCCAGATCAGGAACAATGATCCAAGATCACTATGAAAGGAACTGAGGAATCCTTTCCCAGAGTGGATTCTCCCAGTAATCTTGGATCATTGGTCCTTATCTGGATCATCCCAAAAGATCGCACTCATTTTTAACATTGATCTTTTACATCTTGGAAGCCCTTTAAGAAATAACTTCGTGCTTTATGTGGATAAAGATCAATTTTGAAAGACATTTTAAAAAGAGAATTAAGATGAAAGTGCTACATGACGTTTCGACGACTTCATTGTACGGAATCCGGAATGTTCTCCTTTGAAAACCGCCAAATTGTGCCAAGTTTCATTTTCATAACTTGAAGTGCGTTGAAGTTACGGAAGATGAGAGGCACGATGGACCCCTCTTCCCCTCAACCCCCTCCCTCTCCCAAGGCTCGGAAACGAAAAACTGAAGACAGGCAAGATAGGGTGGTTAAGCCGGGTTATGCTGCTTGGTGTGCTGGTCACCCTGTTCAGTCAGTCACTTTTCACTGCACCAAGATAAATCCCATGGCCTTGATATGCTTGTCACCATTGTCAGGAGATATAGAGGCCTCGTTTCCACACGTATTGTTGTCATCATGGAGTCCTCCAGCCCCAAACCCGATTCTGGAGTCGCAGGTATCACAGATGTTCTCATTGTTTCCAACGATCCCAACTCTAGCTCGGGATTGGGAACTGGAACTAGCTCTGGCGTTGAACCCTTCAATAATGCAGTTAGTTTGCATAGAGGCCTGTACACCAATTAACTTCTTCCATGTGGTGACACCCAGTGTGGTGCTGCGATATTTTCCGTCAGCGATCAGCGAATAGAAGGACTCAGCCGCCTTGTTGATGACAATAAAATTTATCTGTTTTTCGCCATGGATCTTCATACCGAGGCAGATCTTGGAGAATGATGTGTTCCAGTAGGTCGGTAACTTTGTTTCTTGATTATCGAACCCAGTCTGCCCTCCTGCAAGGTTGAATGTTTCATTGTTGCTCCACAAGCTGGAGTCATAATGAAACGTTCGCTGTAAGAAATCGAGAATGCCAAATTAACAGTTGGTGATTAAGAAAGATCGGGCAAGAGATACGTGATAATTGAAGAGGTAGAAGTTACAAGTGAGGGCAGACATTTGTGATGTTACCTATTTTGATTACCCAGTTTCTTACACACAAACAAATAGTTCGAATAACCGAGAAGAATAGAAGCTTTTATGTACTGCACATTAACAGCACAGTAGGCTTTCTTTTCTCGAGCCATAAAGACCTGGAACGGCCTGTTGCCGAAAGAGAAGACTCGGTAATACTTAAAGAGACTCTGTGAGAATTTTTAAAGTCCATTCTTCGCTATCCTACATAATTAAGGATTTTTACATTTTCGTTTTATTATACACATACATATATTTGATTGCTTGTAACTTTATGAGATTATGTTATTATTTGTAAATTAATTCTGAAAAGCCCTTAATGGGAGAATTGATAAAGATTGTTTTATTGTATTGTACCGTCAAACCTGAGCTAATTGTGCATACTTTGGAAAGGATTGGTTTTAGTTTCATCTTATCTCCCGATTAGTCCAAATTAGGTACCGCGAACGGAAACAAAACCCAACGTAAACTTAAGGAAGACTATCATATCTACCATCGTAATGACTCCGAGACAAGGTTACTGATTTTACAGATTTTTTAGCTACAGTTAAAACCAACAAAGCTTCTATCTCTCTTAGAAGCTGAAGATATCCCATATTTTTTTCTTCCACTAACATTAAGACCAATAGTTCACCACTGGAAATTTCATTCCGCAAAATAAACGTTCAAGTTTTCTGATATTGTTTGTTTGTTTGTTTGTTTGCTGTTTTTTTTTTAAGAGATAATCCACAAAATAAGAAGAAGTTAGAAAGTCAAACCTCGTTGCCATTGATCTTCATAACCGGTGTCCATCCCCCATCTCCACATCCAAAATCTCCCATGTGACACAAAAGGGAAGTTGGTTTGGCGTCCAAGATGAGGGAAACCAGCTGACTCATGTTCGACCTGTTCGATGATCAGTCAACAATTCCAGAGTGAGACTGGGCGTTCACAAAATAGACCGTGGCATCTGGTTTTGAGTGGAAGACTCAAGAACTTTATTGAATGTGCAAAAACAAAGCCAAATAGCTTATCCGTACACGTTAGGGTTTCCAACGTAAGAGCTGAAGAAACTTTTCATAGTAACAATATCGTGGTGAGGTCAGCCTCCTTAAAATTATGGCACATACCTGTATACGTCATACACATCCTTACATGAATTCGCGGCTAAAAAAAAAACAAAGAACAAAACTTAACTTGTTTAAAAGCAATGATTGTGTCGAAAATAGCTCTAAATGAAAGATTTTTTTGCCGTTCAACATGGGAAAAATTAATTACAAAATTCAAACTGTGATTGGCTATCACCAGCTACACTGAGTAGGCGTCCGCCCCATCAAAGTCATCAAGTGCGCTGTAATGGCTTCTATGAATACGTTGCTTATTTTTTTTCTCTACGAATCGCGAGGTTTAGGCGTCTTTTCCTCGCAAAAAATAAAATTGAGTTATCGATATTCTTTATATCTAATTTTGATATGTTTAACTGGTTACGTACTGATGTCGTTCAATTCGGTCTGTAATCAAACTCGTGATTAAACAAATCGGACTCTCAGTACGCGGTCGTCCGATTTTGTTTACCACTCGTATGATTACGGACCAACCTAGACTCCGTTCAATCGTATAACCATTATTAATCGGAAGTCAACCAGGCGAATCTTTGTCCTTAATTGCTTCCATTTCTGTGTTCTATTTTTTTGAGCTTATTCACAAGTACCTGTGTCGCAATATTCGCCGATGAAACCACTCATGCAGTCGCAACGAAAACTGTGATATTTCGAGCTTGGTACGCAGGTACCGCCGTTTTGGCACGGTGAAGACAAGCATGGGGTCTAAAATTTGAAAAAAAGAATATATCCGATCACTAATTTTACCGACTAAGTCGTGCACCCTAACAAGTATAACGTATTTTAGAGACCCTGTTCATCCTCTTTACTCCATCATAAGTAGTAACTTACGATACTCACTGTTGCTAAACTGTACTCGGTATGTTAGTGAACGTTATAAGCATTTTGGACGATATTGTTTATGTCCCCGATCGACTAACTGCAGCTTGAAAGTTGGAAAGACATAAAGAAGAGTGTTACCCAAGCAAATGTTTGAATTGCTTGTTACTACCATGTAGAGAAGTAAGAGCACAACTCAAGCGGAAAAGGCATGGGTGACGCCACATAGACCCTCGCAGAAAATTTAGAAATCTCAATTCCTTCTGTTCAGCACTAAAACCAACGTTTTGTCTGCCGTGCCTCAATTCTCGGTTTGAGTTTTGAATCTACGAGCCGGATTTTTTTTATCTGACTTGTCACTGATTATGAAAATATGAAAATCATATAGTTTTTGAACTGCGGTGGACATATTAAAAGATACAACATAATGCAATGATTCGTTGTAGTTGCAAACGCAACTTAAGCAGTTGCGAAAAAAATCCTGAAAACGTAGAGTGTACGGGAGTGAAAGCCAAGTCGCACACTGAATGTGCCTTGAAAACCTTTCAGTTAATGTATTTTTTCGTCTAAGACCAGATAAGGTTTAACTGCACCTTGATGGAAAAGTGATGCGAACTCGCATTTTCCTTGTACTTCTCCGGGTTGCTGTACTTAGTGGCTGACAACAACTCGCACCAAAGTTTCCCATCTTCTTGTTTGGATGCGGCCAGGTTCAAAGATTGGCAGGAAGGATTACTGAGGCATTCAAAGGTGCAGTCAAAGATGTCGTGCACTGTGTCTGTTCCAACTCTTGCTACTTTCAGATAATGGAACTCGTCTTTTATAAAAACATCTTGTCGCAAATGCGGGTGGTACGAAGTGTCAAATTCTGTGGTGAGAACGATAACATTATCCAAGAAGAATATCAAGCCTAGTGAGATACCTTGCCATTCTTTATCACGCCATACTTTACCAAGTTTGAACGCTATTGTTAATACGCCCGTTATTGACCTTTAGGGATTATAAAAACTGTCTTTTGATTCTTTCATCGATTCTTTTGGGAACAATTAAGGACGTACAGGGTGCGGCTGCCTCCTTGCGCTTTAGCTTCAACTGATACATTTAGCCGAGACAGTTACGCTCGCTTTCAAATTACAAAAGATTGATTTTTCGCCAGTATTATTCTACAACAGCTGGACTTTTCAGTGACTGACGTCTAGTCGCTTTGCGAAAATATAAGATTAATAAACACGTTTTGTGGATAGCTACGAAAAGGCGACTTTAAAAAGACGTATACCTACACAAAAGAACTGGAATTTCATACAAACGAAACTTACCCAATGCGTGAGCTGCTTTAGGTAACAACGAGTTCAAAATGAAAAGCAGCAACCAGCTGATGATAGAGGTAAACATGTCCGGCAAATAGAGTGCTCTATGTCGCGAGGTGGGTGAATGCTTCTTCTCAACACGGATTTCTTGAAGTGCCTTCTCATAAAGTTGCGTGCGTGGGATAGACTGACGAATGAGAACCACCTGCTTAATTACTGAGTATGCGGAAGAGCGAACAGTGAAATCATGGTAGTTATCCACTGCTTAACTAAACACTGAAAAATATTCGCCTCTCTTCATTTCAACACATATTCAGCCAGACAAATAAACTAATAAACATGTTGTCTTAGCGAATCATGCTTACCATAATCGTTTTGTCACCGAAAAGCTTTTTATTCTTGGGTCCGAAGTGAAAACAAAGTGTTAAACTAGCCAAGGAACCCGAAGAAGAGAGAGAACATGAAGTCAAATAAACCACCCGGTAATCAATCATCTGAGTGCGTGAGCGTGAGTCATTTGGTTTAACAAGGATGTTTATTTCTATCTATTTTCAGCAGCGTTTAAGCTAAAAATGAATGCTTGTGTAATGTTTAATAAATGAGCAGGAATGTTTTCTCAAGTTTTATATAATAACGAAATCAATACGCGCGCTCTGATTGGTCAATCAGTTATGGTTTATTGTGCCCGTAAACTCATGGAAATTTCGCTCGTCTTCTGGATTATTATACAAAAGCAATAGACCAAAGGTTTCTATGGTTTATAGGCTGACAAACTACTTGAAATGTTGGAAGAACACTCGAAGAATCCGTAAATCAATCGCCTGCCGCTCGTGATTTACGAATTCTTCAAGTGTTATTCCAACATCCCAAGTGGTTTATCAACCTATAAACCATAGAAACTTCTGGTCTATTGATTAATAAAACACGAGGCGCAGCCGAGTGCTTTAGGACTTGATAAGACATGAATTGCGAATTTATTGAACGGCTTAAAAAGCCTTACTTTACATCTATCCATACTGAGTTACACTAAAATTTAGATTTTGTGTTATTTTGGCCTAGAAAATCGGATGTAAAATTTAGCCGTGTCTTTATCAGATATAAAGAAAAAAAAATCAATTTCTTTTGTATTTCCTTCATGAATCATCAATGCTTTTTTTCGTCAAGTTTAAGAGCTAATCAAATACCAGAATCCGTAAATCAATCGCCTGCGGCTTGTGATTTAGGAATTCTTCAAGTGCACCCCTCTTCGCTGTGGGGTGTCGCAAGGGAGCCTTCTAGGCCCGCTTCTTTTCAATATCTTTATTAATGATGTCAGTTACTCAGCCGGATCTTCCTCCTTACGTCTGTATGCTGATGACACTACGCAATATATAGCCCATGAGAACCCCTGCACACTCGAAACTACACTGAATCAAGACATAGAGAGATAAACCCGCTGGTTCACTGTGAATTACCTGCAAGTAAACACTACTAAAACTCAGGCAATGTCACTGGGGAAATCTCAGTACCAATACAATCTTTTTATTGGGGACAAGTCCATTGAAATTGAACGAACCCTCAAGATTCTTGGCGTTACACTGGATCGGGATTTGTCCTTCAAGGCCCACGTTGCAATCATGCTGAAGAAGGCGTATGCTAAGATAGCCGCACTACGGAGAATTAAGCGCTTAGTTCCTTCAGACGTAATGATTTCTCTTTATAAAGCTTACGTAATGCCGCATTTAGAATACTGTTGTCCACTACTTCTGGGCATATCTAAAGCCTTGAAAAATAACATGGAACGTACCAATCATTATGCGATCAAGACATTACTGAATCTTGGTAATTCGGCTACCTATAACTTTTGCCTAGCAATGGCAGCTATAGATACGCTTGAGCAAAGACGAATACTACAATCGCTTATTCTTTTTTTCAAGTGTTTTAAACTAGATGGCCCAAATTATATCTCTCAATTTTTTTACACCTCGATTAACTAAATACAATTTACGAGGCAGTGGCTTAAATGTTGTGCAGCCTCCATATAACAGCCTTGTTATGCTCAACTCCTATTTGTACATGATTGCACACATATGGAATGGATTACCTGATCTCGCCAAATCCTCGACCACCTTAGCACAATTTCGTGCTCGCCTGAAATGTGTCAAATTCACAGGGTGCCAGTGTATGAACTGTATATAATCTTCTAATTTTAGATTTTTACATTCTCTTGATGTACTTAATAGTTAGGTTTTTATATTTGTATGCATAATTCATAATTTACCTTGTATATAATCTTCTAATTTTACATTTTTACATTCTCTTGATGTACTTACAGCGGTGATTGTATTGCCGTGAACACCTAAAATATGTCTGGAATGTTAATTGTGTTGTAACCAATCACAGGCGAGATCTTCAAAACCACAGAAACCACAGGCAACGAACGGTTTCCTATCTGTCACGGAACAAATTATTTTCGTTTTGTTTTAACATTCAGTCTCTTTATAAGTAAACAATTGCTTTTCCTTCCTATTTGTTTACAGTGTGTGCTATAATAGCGAAGAATACAGGTTTGAACGATTTTGAAATAAATTACAAAGCCGAAGTGCCGGGCCGACGCACGCGACGGTTTGGCGTGGGAATTTTTAAACTTTTTGTAACGATCGAAATCGGTAGTTACGCCTGATCGCAAGTTACAATGTTGCAAGGTAAGCCGCTAGAATTTTCTGATTCCCATCGCTTCGCGGCTATTGCAGCAAGCGTTAACACTTTTTTGTTAGGTCAGGGAGATTTACTATTTTGGTAATTTATTACCGGTATTCTTTTTTTTGGTAGCTAATAATAAAGTTGAAATTCGAGAGTTGTTCTTGTCGATGTTTTCGTTTCTGATAACATAATCCTCGCTAATATTTTTTTGTAGAACAAGGGGATTGGATTTACGTGCGCTAACGATTAAACCTTCGAACTACTGTGCCGGCAGAAGTTCCATGATCGCAAGATCGCAAACTGGAAAACCACCGACCAAATTCAACATCTATGGAATGATTGACACATCGCGCAAAGTAAACAGCCCAATTTTCGGTATTCCTTCCAAAATATAATTTTGCTTTTTCTCTGAAGGCATTTATGCATTTGATATCTGGGGGATTACATGCTGTAGGAAACTAGTTATGAGGGGATTTAGCCAAGAAGATTTTAAGTCCCCTTTGGATGCGATTATTAGCACATTTTTCGCGCAAAAGAAAAAAAAAACATGATTATCTCCGATCGCAGATCTTCTTACCAAAAGAATCTCCGTAAATGTCCGTAAACTCGCATGTTACAACCCAACGGCTTTATATTGTTGAATGCTCGTAATTTTAGTTTGTCGAGCGTTTTTAACATGAGTCTCTGGCTCGGAAGATTGTGCAAATACTTCCCACGTTCTTCGACATTAAATAAACTATTCTATTCTATTCTATTCTATTCCAACATCCCAAGTGGTTTATCAGCCTATAAACCATAGAAACTTCTGGTCTATTGATTAATAAAACACGAGGCGCAGCCGAGTGCTTTAGGACTTGATAAAACGTGAATTGCGAATTTATTGAACGGCTTAAAAAGCCTTACTTTACATCTATCCATACTGAGTTACACTAAAGTTTAGATTTTGTGTTATTTTAGCCTAGAAAATCGGATGTAAAATTTAGCCGTGTCTTTATCAGATATAAAGACACTCATTAAAAATCAATTTCTTTTGTATTTCCTTCATGAATCATCAATGCTTTTTTTCGTCAAGTTTAAGAGCTAATCAAATACCAGAATTCGTAAATCAATCGCCTGCCGCTCGTGATTTAGGAATTCTTCAAATGTTATTCCAACATCCCAAGTGGTTTATCAGCCTATAAACCATAGAAACTTCTGGTCTATTGATTAATAAAACACGAGGCGCAGCCGAGTGCTTTAGGACTTGATAAGACATGAATTGCGAATTTATTGAACGGCTTAAAAAGCCTTACTTTACATCTATCCATACTGAGTTACACTAAAATTTAGATTTTGTGTTATTTTGGCCTAGAAAAATCGGATGTAAAATTTAGCCGTGTCTTTATCAGATATAAAGACACTCATTAAAAATCAATTTCTTTTGTATTTCCTTCATGAATCATCAATGATGTTTTTCGTCAATTTAAGAGCTAATCAAATATCAGACACCAGTCATCGACAATTAAAGGAGGCAGCGTGGCCTAGCGGTTAGAGAGCTGGACCTGCAATGCGGATACCCAGGGTTCAAGTCCCGCTCTGGCCGCTAGTTGGAGTGGACCACTCTTGTAAATAGCCAACTGGTTCGCCTCCTGCCAGTTGGGTCTCTTAACCCTGTTACGTTCATTTCAAGTTATTTAAGTGGAATGCCTGTGAACTAACTGTCGAGTTTGAATCAGTGAACAAGAACGAAAACTAACAATGAAGTCAACTCACATGTTTTTAACCCTCTAGATCCTCTAATCAATTACAGCGCATGCTAAAGGGATTGCAATGCACGCAAGTGTTAATCAAAGTTTCATAACACTAACGTGGCCGGTCACATCTCCCTTTTTTCGAAGTAGGGATACAACATGCAATTGTAGCTTATGTGACACAATAATAAATCACGAACTAGCGTGCCCATTACCAACAAGAAAAATGTCTCTGGAACTAATGTTCAAGTGTTCAACACATGCAGTCCTAGGTTTTCCTTTAGTTTAAGAGAAGGTCTGATAGTTCTCTTGGGTTTTGATAAGAGACCGCAGGGAGATGGGAATAGCTTCCGACAGGAGTCCAACGTTGAGCTGAGGTTGTTGGTCACTTCAGTCTGCAAGGTGTGGGTGACTTGTGTGAATTGCTGGTGGTAATCAGCTTCTCCGGAGGGATTGGATTGATGTGTGAACGGTTTCGTCTCACCGTGCCTTTGTCTATTTCAACCACATAGGATGTAGGTGTTCCTGCTGTTCTCCTTAGAATGCCAGCAGATCCTGACTCCTTGATGTATACAGGTGTAATTCGTTCAGTGGCGTAGCGTTGTGAGGCCGATTGAAGCATAGCCTTTGTTTCTCTTTGCTCTCTACTTCTCTTTCACGTAACACATTGTGAATGTCTGGCGAGCAGGGATTAATGTTGAAGTGAAATGTTGGGATGGTGGTTCGAAGTTTCCGTCCCATAAGTAATTCTGATGGAGAATATCCGCAAGCCAGGGGTGTGGATCTGTATGCAAACAGTCCCTTAGATGGATCTTTCTCTTTCTTTAGCAAGGATCTACAGCACACTTCACCTCTCCATTGGTCTGTGGAAAACAGAGGATGCTTGTTGTGCGCTTGAATCCCCACAATTTGACGAACCTTGTGAATTCTACCTATGCGTACTGTGGTCCATTGTCACCTCTTACTTCTTCTGGGATTCCAGGCCTTGCGAAGATCGTCTTAAATGCTCTTATAACAGTCAATCGTGTCTTGGCACGTTCCCTGAACTTGACAATTCCTTGGTGTCCCTCGTGTACTTTGTCTGATGGTACTGCGATTCTTGATGACTTCAGCAAAATTCCATGGCCAACACTGAGGTCTCCTCTCAACGGCCAATAGGGTTTCACTGCATCGTGGAGATGGAACTTGCCCGGCCAAGTATCCATGCAGTAACTATTTGACTTTTGACATCTTGGGCTCCTTTCATTTCCATTAACTTCACATCTGAGACAGGTAGGGTGTCCAGTATGCTGTTCATGTAGATATTCATCTCTTCTTCAGCCACTGTTGGGTTCTGTCTGGGTTGTCGGTTTGCATTCTAGATAGTGCATCTGCAATGTGCAATTCATTACCGGGTACATGGTTCACCTCTTTCAAATGAAAACGCACGAGGCGCATTCTTATTATAACCGTTGTATTCTAGGAGGGCATAATCTAGCGTACGGGTGGTGAGAAGGGGAACCAGAGGTTTGTGGTCTGTTTCTGCGACGATGGACTTGCTTAATACTTATTTATACACGGTGTTCTCATCAGTTACACTGGGTCATAACTACTTCTAAAATACTAAGGTTACAAAATTCAAACTGCGTTCTAAAATATACAATACAATACAATATTCTTTATTTAATGAAGGTGACGTAATTAACCCAATGAGTTATCTAACTTACGGCCTTCAAAGAACATCATCAGATGAGAGATAGACCATCACACCGGGAACTACGTCCCCTACTCTTTTCGAACAGTGTGTGGGTTCTTTTACGTCCCACAGAATCAATTATGAAGAGTTGTGAGACGGAGCCTACGGTTTATCGTCCTTATCCGAGAAAGTCTAACCATTTGCAGATGTCATCACAAAGGCAGCACTATCTCCTCAATTATTTAAAGACCCTGAGTGTTGGTCCGACCGGGGTTTGAACCCGTGACCTCCTGCACGCTAGTCCGGTGCTCTACCACTGAGCTAACCGGTCGGCTACTTCTAAAATACTAGTTATAAAATTCAAGCCTAACTATCTAAAACTACAATAACTTAGGTAAACTATGACAGCCGTGTTTAATTAAGCAATTACATCAAAAGAAACTGCTGCAGCCGGTTTGAAAAGATTCTAGAGATTCTGCCTCCCCGAAAGTGAGTTGGTAAACTGTTCCACAACACTGCACCACTATATCTGAAACTGTTCTTAGAAAGTTGGTGCGGGGAACAGCACGTTTATCTTCAGTGTTGCGTAGAAAATAGCTAATAATGGTGTCAGTTACGCTCGACAAATCGAGATCGAAGATGATCTGGAGCAAGCCATTTAGAGATTTATACACCATGCAAGCTTTTTGGATCTGGCTTTGAGATTCAAGCTTTCTCCAATTCAACACTTGTCCAGTACTGGTGTCAAAAGCGGTGGAGGTCAGAACTCTAGCAGCACGGTTTTGTAAAAAAGAAAAAAATTAAACTGGTTTCAAGACACTTTTTTAAAAGAATTAAACTACACAAAATGTACTTGGACAATTACAGCAGCCCTCATTTACAAATCTAATGAAAGAGATGTAACGTTCTCTTCAAACAAGCGTAATTTGATGCATGGGTTTAGGGTTAAGGTTATGGTTCTTGTGGTGCTGGTATCCATGGCAGTCAGTCACTTTTACTGCACCAAGATAAATCCCATGGTCTTGATATGCTTGTCACCATTATCAGGAGATATGGAGGCCTCGTTTCCACACGTATTGTTGTCATCATGGAGTCCTCCAGCCCCAAACCTGATTCTGGAGTCGCGGGTATCACAGATGTTCTCATTGTTTCCAACGATCCCAACTCCAGTTCTGGAGAAGGAAATGCGACTAGCTCTGACGTTGAATCCTTCAATAATGCAGCCAGATTGCATAGAGGCCTGTACACCAATCAACTTCTTCCATGTGGCGAGGCCCAGTGTGGTGCTGCGATATTTCCCGTCGGCAATCAGCGAGTGGAAAGAATCAGCCACCTTGTTGATGACGATAAAATTTATCTGTTTTTTGCCATGGACCTTCATACCGAGGCAGATCTTGGAGAATGATGTGTTCCAGTAGCTCGGTAGCTTTGTTCCTTGATTGTCGAACCCAGTCTCCCCTCCTGCAAGGTTGAAGGTTTCATTGCTGCTCCACAAGCTGGAGTTATAATGGAACGTTCGCTGGAAAAAAATCGAGAATGCAAAATTGATATTTGGTTAAGAAAGAACGGGCAAGAGAGACGCGATAATTTAAGAAGCAGAAGCAACAGGTGAGGGTAGGCGTTTGTGCTGTCAGCTATCAGTTTGATTGCTAAATGTTCAAGCAAGCAACCGTGGACAATAATCCTGCTCGTATACGTTGGATCAACTGGTGATCTTACCAAATCTAAACCTACCACAGTTGCGCAACATTTCCTCTCCTCTCTAGCCTGAAATCATGCCCTCTCCCTGTATTCTCTACATGTCGCTGAGGGGAGGAGGGCATGATACATTTCTTTACAAGATCACATGTAAAAAAGCCAGAATCTGGAGTCTTTTTTTGATTGGTTGTAGAACAAAAGAGTCTTTTGAGCCCTTGATTTACTTGAGTTACTTGATTTACATATGTGACGTCCGGTGCAAACTCAACACAAGTAAGCCGTTATGTCGGCTGTCGAGGCGAATTTTATGCAGCTATAACTTACTCTCTTCAAGAGTTTATTCACAAATCCTTGAAAGAGCCGATGGAATGCATCCCAAGGATTTTTTGCTTAAATTTTAAGTTTCAGCCGTACTTTCCACGGGATTTGGCGGGAGAGTCATTTACTAGTTGTTCCGAAAGCGATGAAAAAAAAAAATGCATCGTTCTATCTACTGATTCCAAAACATAGTTGTGGTAAGTCACTTGGAATATATATGGAACCAAGAAGTCGGAAATCAAAAGAATGCGGATTGTGCTGCCACGATTGAGGAGTCAGGGTTCACGGAAGAGAAATCGGAAAATTAAATCATGGAAGTAGTATGTACAACGATCGACGATCATTTTAATATTCACGGGCGCACTAGTTGTAAGACGTGCTGCTTTTGATCGCTTTACGATAAAATAAAGGATTCTGATGTTCCACCGGCAAATTTGTTTTGTTTCTTGACGTTTTCAACAGAGAAAACGCACCAATGGCTAAGCATTATTCAAAAAACAGCAAAATAGCAGTGCTTTTCCTTGCCGCGATTACCGCATGGATTTCCGGTAAAATCTGATTGGCTGACATTTATCGTATGACACAAGATAACATCGCTGTTGACAGTTAAACAACCGAGGGACGGCAAGCGATTCGTACAGTAATTGTATCAGGCGTTCTTTTCTCCCTCCCCTGTACAAAAGAAAAAGAACGCCTGATCGCAGGTTATCTCCTCTCTTAACCTCACTGCTACATGCAATTAATTCCCATTGAGCAAATCTTTTCTAACAGAGACTTAACCCTTAAAGCCAGGGAAGCTTTTTTAATCTCAAAAGGCAGAACAATTGATCCTGAAGATCTTAACACATACCACTTAAATTTTTTTGTTATCAATTTTTATATTATATTTTTTATAATAGTATTTTATGCTGTCGTATTTCCGGTAAATTACTTCATAAACACCCAATGTAAATTCTCATTGTACCTGAGGAAGGCCGGCTTGGCCAGCCGAAATATAGTACGCAGAATTAAAAACCATTCTGCGTTTTACTGGTGCCTGCTTTTATATTCTTTGTTAATTTTATTACGCTGATCAGATCACCAGTTTACGTATACCTGCCAAGTGTCACGCCTAAGGCGTGACACCTGCGGATTGAAAACCTCGATGTCACGACTACTCACGCCTGTGTTCCAATTTCTCACGCCTAGCAGAAACGTTTGAGCCATTACAGCATTGATTGACACATTTTGAAAAATTTATTGATTATTTATAGGAACTGAAACCAATGAGAGAAATAAAAGTCCATGTGAATGATCGACTTTCTCCGAATTCTGTTTTCTTTAAGACGGAAGTCTTCGGAACATCTTCGGAAGTCTTCGGAAAATCTTCGGAAGTCTTCGGACATCTTCGGATATCATCAGAGCCCTACGAAAAATCTTAGCACTCTCAGGAGAAAAATGTCACGCCTATAAATTAAACCAGAGGCTACAATTAGCCTAAACTCGGGCTTGCAAAAAACAGTATTGTATCCCTAACTTAGCGCTAAACAAAAGAATAGGGGGAAGTCTGTCTTTCTTACATCGGACGCATTGTGTTTAGCTTGTGTTGGAGTCTATTTCTTTAGACCCCTATCAACATATATTCCTCTAAAATACAGCTCAACCATTGAGAACAATAATTATAACACTTGTAAAAAATATTTCTAAAAGAACAAGAAAAGAGAAACAGAAAAAATAAAGCCCGTGATATATACCACTAAAAGACATCGAACCCGGGTTAGCTGCGTTACAGGCAGGAACAATAACCTTTAGGCCACAGAGGTTTATCGTTTTGCAAGGTGATAAAAATAGTGCATTGATTCCAAAAAAAAAAACACTAAGCACACTTGTTTTCGCTTCGATGGATAATTGTTTGAGAAAGGAAACGCTTATCGAACGATGTAGGATTTTTTTCGCATAAACGTTAATGGAGTCTCGGTGAAATGTGAGTAGAAAATTAATTAGCAGAGTGAAACTGTTTACAAATACGTCAATCCAGGGTCATTTGAAACACAAGAAAGGAACGGTTCTGGACAGTTTCAAGTGATGCTAGTACATTTGTAAAAACTAATCGCTTATCATTCAAAAATTAAAGTCCAGAAATTGAGATATTGTGGGAAAATAATAAATAAATTACCTGTCAAAGTCTCAGGGGTGTGTGATATCCCGTACTTGAGTTATTCAACAAAATGTACATCTCAATGGAGCGGATACGGGGAACACGGCAATCCATCTGGAGTTAAATTTTGGTCATGTTAAAAGCTTTCTTCTCGCTGTTGAACTTGCAAACATTCGTATAGACACTTAACATATTAGTTGTTCAGACTTCAAAGACACAAGGTGAATCGACGTTTTCCGATACGTGACAACAGGCATCATTCTTGCTGTTGATATGAGATTTACACTTCCGAATCACTCGGCCGTGAAAGGTCAAACTCCCTTTGTCTGTAGTCTCTAATTTTTGGCGCTCCCCTCGCGTCGCGTCTCCTCGCAACTTCGCGCGCGCACGTGTCTTTCGCCCGCCCCACAATCCATCGCCAAAATTAGAGACTACTCACGAGGAAACACAGCAGTCCATCTGGAGCTAAGTTGACTCATGTTAAAAGCTTTCTTCTCGCCGTTGAACTTGCAAACATTCGCATAGACACTTCTCTTAACATATTGTTTGTTCAGACTTCAAAAGACACAAGGTGAATCGACATTTTCCGATACGTGACAACAGGCATCACTCTGTTAAAATAGTTAGCGCTTGCGCAGAAACGCCGGAAGTGAGCTTTGTGGATGATACTCGACGACGAAAAAGAAGAACCGTCGGTAATCTTAGACCCGGGCGCCGCGCGAGACGCGGGCAGCCCGAGTAAAAATGTTGGCATGTATAGTTTACATACCCCAGCTTATGTCATGCACTAAAAATGTGACCAAAATATTTCTTATCTTCCACATTAATCATTCTTAATTGCTTATATTTAAGAAGAGATTTCACCTTGTTCCGTGTTTGTTTTTTAAGTGATAATTCTCAGTATGAGAATAAGTTAGAAAGTCAAACCTTTTTCCCGTCGATCTTCATGACCGGCGTCCATCCCCCATCTCCACATCCAAAGTCTCCCATGTGACACAAAACGGAAGTTGGTTTGGAGTCCAAGATGAGGGCAACCAGTTGACTCATGTTCGACCTGTTACATGATTCGGCAGCTTAAGATTGAGATGTATTGTACGTTTACAATCACATCACATTATAACGTTAGGTAATAATAATAATAATAATAATAATAATAATAATGATGATGATGATGATGATGATGATGATGATGATGATGATGATGATGATGATAGCGATAATAATGATGATGATAATAATAATAATAATAATAATAATAATAATAATAATATTATTTAAGTAGTATCCCCTTAAAAATTCATGTCATGCACGCACCTGTATACGTCATACACATCCTTACATGAATTCGCGGCTAACAAAAGAAAAAAGCGTAAGTTAATTACATAAAAGCAATGATTTTGTCGAAAACAGTTCTGTAGAGAAGATTTTTTGGGGAAAAAACTCATAAAGCCTCATTCCTATTACCATTATTAATCAGACGTCAACCCAGCGAGTCAAAACCGTAATTGCGTACATTTCTGTGGTTTATTTTTTGAGCTTATTTACAAGTACCTGTGTCGCAATATTCGCCGATGAAACCGCTCACGCATTTGCAATGAAAACTGTGATACTTCATACTGGGTACACAGGTTCCTCCGTTTTGGCACGGTAAAGACAGGCGTGGGGTCTAAAATTAGGGGAAAAAAAAGATATCCGATCAGTAATTTTACCGACCACGTCATACGTCCAAAGCCTACTCTAAATTTTCGGTGAGCAAATAATTTCTATTGAGCACTAAACCCACGATTTTTATCTGCTTGCCTCGATTCTCAATTTGAGTCTTGTGTTTACACAGGGTGCAGAGGAGTTCTGTTCGATCGTAGACGACAAAGTCTCACCTTGTTAATTCCAAAATATGTTTACTTTGTACGATAAAGATTGTCGAAATGAAATCCTTCTGATTTTTGAATGTTTTCTGCTTCCATATCCTTCTATATCCCCCGATCATGTCTCTTTCTGGTACGGTTTCAGCAATGTTTATTTGCATGTACCGCGGACTAAAGTACTGTGGGCGCTCACGGTTACAAAAGGCTGGCTTACTGTACATTTCGTGACTCGTTCGGAAAGCTTCGCTTTCCGATTTCCGAAGCTTATTCGTTGCCCTTCGGGCAAAGATCATATGCGCCCGTGGCCAGCGTCAGTTCGACGCGGTATATGCAAGTAAACATGGCGGAAAGCCGTACGAGAGAGACAAGATCGGGGGATATAGAAGGATATGGAAGCAGAAAACATTCACAAATCAGAGGAATTTCATTTCGACAATCTTTATCGTACAAAGTAAACATATTTTGGAATTAACGAGGTGAGACTTTGTCGTGTACGATCGAACAGAACTCCTCTGCACCCTGTGGTGTTTATGGACTATCTCAACTGTCTGGTCAGTGAGTGCGAAATTATGAAAATCGAATCCTTTTTTTTAACTGTGCTAGAGAGATGTAAGGATACACTGTTGCAGTTAATAACTGCGAAAAGTAAGCCGCCTGAAAAAGAAGGTTAGGTTTGTTCGGCAGTTGAAATCATGTTGTACACCGGATCTGCCTGGAAACCTTTTTTAATTATGTAATTTTTCATCTAAAGCACTAGATCAGGTTTAACCGCACCTTAATGGAAAAGTGATGCGAACTCGCATTTTCCTTGTACTCGTTCGGGTTGCTGTATTTCGTAGAAGACAGCAAGTCACACCAAAGCTCGCCATCTACACGGCTGGATGAGGCCAGGTTTAATGATTGACAGGAAGGATTGCTCAGGCATTCAGATATGCAATCAAAGATGTCGTGCACTGTGTATGTTCCAACTCTTGCCACATTCAGATATTGGAACTCGTCTTTTATAAAAACATCTTGTCGCAAATGCGGGTGGTATAAAGTGTCAAATTCTGTGGTACACAACAATAGCATTATCCGAGAAAAATATCAAGGCTAATGAAATTATCACTTGTTATTTTTCCCACTGAAGAAGGGCCAAGCCCGAAACGTTTCGAATTGTTATTATTATAAAAACATGGCACTTTTTGTTTATTTTAAGTGAACATGAACACCTATTTACTATTACGTTGTTAAATGCCACGCAGCCAAGGAATATTTTTCCGTTCTGTTTATGATATACATTATCACACCAAGTTTCGACGCTATCGTCAATTAAGTACATGAAAAGTTAAGAACGGCTATTTTAATTTGGAACGGCTCAAGCGTTCTTTTCGCCAGGCGAAAATTTCGACTATGGAACGTCTTTGATTCAGACGCCGAGCTTTTCATGTGCCGAACCTAATGCATAGATTATTACATTCTATATATTTTAGCAGTTTTACACAGTGCTTGAACTGTATAAGGAACGCCTGTGGAACGGCAAATTATATTTAAGTTCGACGTCCGTTGAATCAACAGGCGTAATTTTGTTATTTTGGGTCGGTCCAAATTCGAATTAAGTTCTGGTCATGAAAATTTCGGCGTCTGAATCGGGCCTTACGCTCACTAATTCAAATTAGAATAATATGGGGGTTTTCGTATCACCTTATTCTTACTAATTTTCTTGCCTACTTAATTTCGTGAGAAATTTCAAGGCGTATTTCGCGAGTATTTAATTTCTCGATTTGGGGAGAAAACGAGAACCGAGGCGTATTTCATTTCGCGATTTCATCCGTTCTCGCAAAAATTCGAATAGTAACGACCAGTAGATTTGGAAAACGCAGCCAGTTAACTGAAGCAACAGTAACAAGTCTCATGAAAAAGTACGATTCTTTGTACGAGCAAGCAATTCGAGTCTTTTCAGCAACTGTAAATTTTGTACTGTTTTATTGAAATAATGCAGTATTAAATTTCGCAATTTTAATTTTCGCTCAGTCTATTTTAGTGAGTATCAAATTCGGCGATTTGTTTTGAAATCGCGAAAATTAATACGATAAGGTATTAATTGTATTCTACAATTAGGCTACACGTCTTCAGCGACTGACTCACTAGTCTTGTTTTTCAGTGACGGTAGAAATAACTACTGGTTTAATAAAAAAGATAAATAAACACGTGTTGTGGAGAGCTACGAAAAGGCCAGTCAAAAAGCTTATACACAAAAGAAAATTCCTCGAAACGTTGATACAATGGAAACTTACCCAGCGCATGAGCTGCTTCGGGTATCAATGAGTTCAAAGCGAAAGGCAACAACCAGCTGATGATAGAGGGAAACATGTCGGGCAAATAGAATAATTCGTCTATCTCGAGAGGTGGGTGAATGTTTCTTTTCAACACGGATGATCTTGTTTACGAAACAGACTGACGAATAAAAACCACCTGCTTAATTACAGAGAGTTTGCTGGAGAGCAAACAGTAAAATGTATTTCATTATCCAGTCGTTACTAAATCACTAACAAATTTATTCACCTATCTTCATGCACATTGCAAAACACATTGCCAGACAAATTAACTAGCAATATTCTCTTAGCGCAGTACAAAAAAAAAAAAACGGACTCATGCTCATCATTTAATATCGTTGTGTCACCGAAAACGTTTTTTTATTCTTTCGTCAGAGTGAATTAACCTGTTAAAATAGCCAAGGAACACAAGAAGAGAGAGACCAATTGATGTCATAAAGCACCTGGTAATTAATCAACTG
>JAEMWC010000027.1:1535000-1552500 GCA_016490735.1 Pachyseris speciosa
AGAGTCCCCTTAAACTTAGATGAGGAGATAAGTTCTTTATTATTATACCAAATTTCCTCTCATTCAGGTTTGTACATTCCTCACGAAACGAGGAGTCGATGACAGCGTCATAACTAAAATACGGGAAGAAAAGGTAAGGTGATTGTAATGGCTTGCACAGTGTTGTTTTATTTGTATATTGTTTACAATAAGCTTACTGGTATTACATTAATTGTGTTACTGTACTAGCTTAACTAATTGGTCTAGCTTCTGCTCGCTACAAAGACGTCTCCCTTTGACGAGTAAAATTGTCTGCCATTAGCCAAAGTAAAATCTCTAAGGCCTTCTTGGTATTGAAAGGGTTAAATTTGAAATTATTTTTATAAGTTTCAAATGCTTGTACTATATAGTGTACGTATTCTGACTTAGTTTATGTTTGAAGGTAATAAAGTTTATCTGAATGGCTCTTATATTCCATGAGCTTGCGGGCATTTTTAGGTAGAAAGTAGGATTTTACATGGTTCCAGAAAACTACCAAGAATACTCTTTCATGAGCAGGCTTTACTGGAAAAGCAACAAATGTTAAGTAGCCACCTGAACTAAAAAACCAAGGAAACCAAAAACCACATTTTAGCCTAAATTTGACACTAAACATGCACAATAAAGAGTATTATGGTATTTTTCTGAAAGGGGCTTACTGGAAAAATATAGGCATAGGTTTGGCCGGCTTCCTTTTTTACAGGATCATTGCCCACAATAAAATATTGGGGCCAAGATAATGGGTTTTGATGGAGGCTAATACCTGGGATGGGGTTTGTAGATCTTTTTGCACTGTGGGATAGAGGTCATGATAGTCTGTTGTTAGGAAGGGGGGGTCAAAACTTTTTTTGCTGCTATATCAGGAATCTTGTTGTCCCTCCCCCCTTCTTCCTGAACTTCTTATAATTGCATTGAAAAATAAAAAGATTCTTAAGGAAACCTTGAGTTTTGCTGCGTGACAATCAACTCTGTTACTGACCAGTACAGTTATTAGAAAATTTGCTCTTGAGCACCAGCATAATAGTGACAGAGTTGACTGAGATCCAGCATAGCTCATTTTTCTATCTGTAATTTTTGCTTTAAAAGGTGCAAGACTGTTAAGGTGTTGTAATACTTACACTGTATGTACCTTGATCTTATCAGATGGATGAAAGAGCTATAACCTTAGCATCTGATGAGTATCTAAGGGAGCTTGGAATAGTTGCACAAGGCGACATTCTTTCACTAAGGGCATTTGCTACTGGCCAGATAAAGCCAGGCAAGAGACCAAGTGCAGGTTGTAGTGAAGAAGGCAGAGAGGAATCAAGAGAGCAAAGGAAAAAGATGTTAATTGAGAAACTTGTTACGTAACTGATAACTTTCTTAGGATGCAACTGTTATAGAGTGTTGTTGTAATGACAGCAGTTCAATTTTAGCTAATTTTAACCAGTTCCTTTACTGTTGATCCTTGTTATTAAACCTTAATAAAACTTTGTGTTCAGTATTTGAAACCCCCATAAACTGTGGAGTATTGATTTAAACAATGAATGATATTGATCGACTAAATCGAAACGCGGATTTCAGGTTTTGTAGTTCTTAATTGGTGCTGCAGACAAGTGTGACCATAAAGTGACAATACAAAAGATTGAAAAGAAATTGAACAATACCCACACGACATCACAACAATGGTTTCCAAACAACCAGAAACACGCTTCTGGACAAGCCAGAGGTCGCGAATCTTGCTGCTCACCAAAGGATTATGGCCTCTGGAAACGACTGGAATGAATTTTAAGTAGTTCACTCCGACCGCTTCGCCCCACCGAGCGTTGTCATTTTTTTATGGGGGTGGGGGAGGGGGTGGGGTGCACCTATGTAATCCGGACCAGCGTGGTTAGCAACGTTAACAGCAACTTGATAAAAGGAACAAAACCAATATGGATAACATGGAGTAACACATGAAGTTACTGTTACATGCAGCGTGCAGTGTTTGTTTACATATTATGGATAAGTATTAGATAAGTTTTTTACTAGGTTCACATGATGTCCTCAATGTGTTCAATAACATCTATATACAGTTGCAAAGCCTCATCTGGGTTTCTTGGAGAACTGAGGCCTTCATCCTCCATTATCATCTTGGCTAGTTCTTCAAAGACTTCGAAGGAATTATCGCCCATGCCCACTCTACCTTGATCACAGAAAACCTCCTCTGCAAGTTCAATGTCATCTAAAGTGACATCATGGGCATGACTGGCCTTGCCTTTTAGTTCCGGTAAAAAGTACAAGATCTCTGGTCGACCTGATGGGGAATCGGGGTTTGAAGACTGTGGTCGTATTCGATGTAAATTCCATAACTCTGCACAACGGTATAATTCTTCTCTTATTAAAGGCATGAAGCAAAACTTGAGGCAGTTTACGTGCAACATATTGTCGTCATTATATAATCCTATCTCCCTTAAATCCTTGAAATAATTTATCCAGAAGTCCGTATCCATTTTCCTCAACATACTCCACCACGCTTCTATTCTTTGATTAGAAACAGAACGGCCGTACATAAAACTGTTGTCCCCTGCTAAAGGGTCTCCAAGTCCCTCTCTGAAGAAACGTTGGATAGCTGCAACGTAGCAATTTTCCGTACCACAATCACCTCTAAGGATTGTTGGGGTTCCCCCGATCCTACGAACACAATTTAAAAAGTAATTTGCTATGGTAGATGGATTATTATTGGAATGATCCACTTCAAGCCACATGATGCGACGACTATAGCCATCAATGGCTCCATGAATACAAAAGCCAAAGGGCTTAAGCTTGTCATAGCCATCAAGATGCCAGATAAAATTCGGCCCACTAGCGTGGTATTTGCGTCTAACAAGACGGTGTCGCGAGCGTCTTTCCACTCCTTCAGGATCCAAAGCTTTCATCACAACCCTCACCGTCTCCCTGTCAACAACGAGACCATAGGACAAACCAAGTTTTTGGTGCATTAGGCGATAACCAATTAATCTACCGCTTCCTTGAAGTTCATTTTCGATGGCATCCACTATTTCATTTACAGGGCTCTGTTGTTTTCTTCTAGTAAGACCACGTTCTCGTAAGACCCTCTTTAACTGTCTCATACTTAAATGGATTCCATGGCACATGATTAGAAAAGCCAGAATTTCAACGTAATCTATCCCCAAACCAAAGTAGCCTTCTACGAGAGAATCTCGATCCATGGATACCTTGAAATAACGAGGGGTAACTCAGAACACTTTTAAAATTGGTGGAATCGTTCAAAGGATCTAAACGAGTATTTGCAAAAATAAAAAATTAGTAGAAAGCAATTTCTGTCGGTTCCTATATAACACAACAGAACCGATTCAAAGCTGAAACGTAAAATAGGGCGAGGTCTTTAACTTAAACTTTAATTCCCAAATCATTAATAATTTATGAAGGAAATACAAAAGAAACTAATGTGTCTTTATATCTGATATAGACAAGGCTAAATTTTACATCCGATTTTCTAGGCCAAACCGTAACTCAAAATCTTAATTTTAGTGTAAGAATAGATAGATGTACAGTAAAGTTTTTGAAGCCGTTCAATAAATTCGCAATTCATGTTTTATCAAGTAAAACACTCTGTCACGGTCAAAATTAGGGAAGAGAATGGTCTATCCACTGTGCTCTGCTCGTTAGCTCATTGTGGAACGCTTTTACGACCTTGGAAACTGCATATTCTAAGGTCTCTACAGCACATTTAACAGATGAAATGTTCTTATGTTCTAAACAACAGATTTCACGCCTTTGAAGGCTAATTTGAATGCAATTAATCTTACCTCGTCAGCGTTCGCCATCTTGATTGGAGTAGTACGTGTTTGTTACGCAAAGCCTGGTGCCCAGTCTAGCTAAGTGTCGATCGACAGTTATAAGTGTCGATCGACTGTTATAAGTGTCGATCGACAGTTATAAGTGTCGATCGACAGTTATAAGTGTCGATCGACAGTTATTAAGTGTCGACGAGCGAAAAAAGAGAGATGCTTTCGATTGCCCTTATAAGCCACCGTAGTTTCCCAATCTTTATGAGTTCCATTCCGATGAAAAGTAGTTTGTTGTTATTTGCAACTTCCATCGTGAAGCTGATTGCCGGGTGTGCTTCGTTTAATGTTGCCAGAAAAGCCGTAGCAGTTGGAATATCTTTTACCGCGGCTAAGGTGTCATCCACGTATCTCTTATAAAAGGAAGGTAACTTATCTTCGCTTTCTAGTTTCTCCTCGATCGAACACATAAATGTGTTCGCCATGAGTGGCCCAAGGGGTGACCCCATCGCTACTCCATCAATTTGTTCATAAAGACTGCCGTTGAATTGAAACAGCTGATGTTTTGTAGCCACTCGTAGAAGCTCAACAAGGTCATCCTGGGTGATGTTAAGGTTGTGTGTCTCATTGAACCAATTTCGAGTGAAGGCCTTGTTCGCAAGAATTTGGATGGTTTCTTCTAGGGGCACGTTCGTGAAAAATGCTGATACATCATACCATACCAAAATATCGTCCTCGTTGAGATCCAGCTCGTGGATCTCTTCAGCAAACTGAAACACGTCAGAGATGGTATGGTCGTTAATAGACAGGGGTTTCAGTTTCTCATCAAGCCATTTAGCAAGAGCGTAGTTATATGTCCCTGTGGCGGACAGAATTGGTCTCATCGCCAGTCGCTCTTTATGCGTCTTGGGCAGACCATAAAGATGTGCTAGTCTGGACCCTTTCTGGCAGACAGTATCAGCGATGTGCTTTGGAAGAATTCTCCGAACTACAGAATCAAGATGTTTTTCTCTCTCCAAGAATGGGTGGTAATGCTTTGGCGGTCTTCCTTTAGTCCTAGGTCTTTCCAAAGAAACTGATTTAAATTTTGTTTCGTCATTGATAGAGGCTTCACTGAGTAACCGCACGTAGTCAGATTTGTTCATGACAACGACGCCTGACCCTTTGTCTGGTTTTCTGATTACTATATCATCTCGTTTCCTCAGTTGGTTAATGGATCTCACAAGTGCCTTTGGTGGTCTTGGGCCTTTACGCTCGATGTAATTCAGCGCAATTGACCGGAGTGTTGCCGCTGCTAATTCTTATCATCACAAAGTGTTGGTTCTAGTTGCCAGTAGGCCTTTTCAAAATTGGCTTTGATCTCCATAGCAGATATCTGGCGCTGAGGATTGGCAATCGAACAACCCTATATTTTCCATACCAGGAGTTGATAGAAACCAGAATATCTCAATCATCAGCAAGTATCATACGGTGTTGTGAGAGGGTATAAAAGATTCTACGTTATACACAAAACTTAATTTAAGTTTTGTGTACTATATTTCGGCTGGTCAAACCAGCCTTCTTCAGGTACAATGAGAATTTACATTGGAAGGGGTGTTAATGTAGTAATATACCGGAAACACGTAAAACTAAGATCAGACAGTGTAAAATGAAATACTAGAAAAAAAGGTCTAAAAAAGATAACTTAATAACAAAAATTAACATCCGCGAATAGTTAAGACCTTCAGGATCAATTGTTCTGCCTTTTGAAATTAAAAAAAGCTTCCCTGGCCTTACGGATTGAGTCTCTGTTAGAAAATATTTTCTCAATGAGCATTAATTGCATGTCGTCAGCAGTGTGGTTAGGAGAGGAGAGGAAATGTTCCGCGACTGTGGTAGGTTTAGATTTGTTTTAGGGTTATCTATGGTACGGCGGTGTTCATTAAATCGGTCTTTTAAACGTCGTTTAGTCTCTCCTATGTATTGTAAATTAAAGCGGTTGCATTGAATCATGTAGGTGAGGTTTTTAGTGTTATAAGTCAAGTTAGATTTAATATGGCGCGTTTCACCTGTAGAAGAGAAAGTGTAGCTTGTGAGTCCATCTGGAATGTAGGGACAAGTGGCGCAATTTTTACCGCAACGGAAAGAACCGGAAGGGAGTTGTGAGTGTGAATTAGTAGAATTAGAGGAAAGTTTAGCTGTGACTAGTAGGTCACGGAGATTAGGGGATCGTCTGAAGGCAACAACAGGCAAATGCTGAAAAACGTTTTTGCAGCGCGGGTTAGAAGATAGCAGTAAATTGTAATGCTTTTTGATGATGCTAGAGATGTGAGGAAGTGATACATACATACACACACACACACACACACACACACACACACACACACACACACACACACACACACACACACACACACACACACACACACAAACACACACACACACATCCGATCCGACCCCGATCGTCTGGGATGGTCGGGGACAAATCGGGAAAATCGGGAAGGTTTCTATTTTGCCGATGCGTCCCAGATTTTTGCGGTGGTCGTTGTCTCGGCATAAAGCCTGGTTTTCACATGTCGGGAAAATCCCAGATGGACGGGGATTTCACTATTTCCCGACCGTCCCAGATTTATGCTGAGATAACGATCACCGCAAAAATCTGGGACGCATCGGCAAAATAGAAACCTTCCCGATTTGTCCCCGACAATCCCAGACGATCGGGGATGTCTACGATCTCCAGTTTTCATTAATCGGCATAATCTGGGACGGTCGGGAAACAGTGAAATCGCCGACCGTCTGGGATTTTCCCGACATATGAAAACCAGGCTCTTTTTTTAAATCTGGGACGGTCGGGATGAAGTGAAATCCCCGACCGTCTGGGATTTTCCCGACATATCATAGGCCTGGTTTTCATATGTCGGGAAAGTCCCAGACGATCGAGGATTTTACTTTATGCCGATTATGCTGACCATCGAAGAAATCTGGGACGCGTCGGGAAAATAGAAACGCTCCCGATTTCCCCGACTTGTCGCCGATCATTCCAGACGATCAGGGATGTGTACGATTAATCGGAATAATCTGGGACGATCGGAACAAAGTGAAATCCCCGACCGTCTGGGATTTTCCCGACATTACCGTTTGAACGGGGCTTTAGGCCTCGCTTTCATGCAACTTCTGGTCTTACGCTGAATATGTCAATAAAAGGAGTTAAAATAATGTTGTGCACTTCCGCGATAGTTCCTTCGAGCTTTAGAAACACCAGGACGTTATGCCATGGGAAATACCATAAAAGTTGAAGGTGTAGAGGGACTGGAGATCAGAAGAGTACTTGGCGAAGGTAGCTTCGGTGTGGTGTACAAGGGAAAATGGCACGGGAACTACGTCGCTGTCAAACAACTGAAGGATGATATATTTTGGCGTTACCCTGAGGAAGTGGAGAGGTTTAAGAGAGAATGTGCAATTTTAAGTGCACTAAAGCACCCGAACATTGTGGAAATGTATGAGGCTGTTTTTCCAGAGAACAGCCCGCCTATCCTCATCACTGAGTTACTGTGGTGTGATTTGCGTGCCCACTACAAAGATTCCAAAACTTCGCCAAAAGTCTCACTTGACGAGACAATCAGAATCATGCTGGATGTCGGCGAAGGCTTGAAATTTTTACACGTTCGCGACGATCCGATCTTTCACCGAGACATCAAATCGAACAACATTCTGCTAGACTCGAAACTGAGAGCAAAAATAGCAGATCTTGGCCAAGCAAAAGAGTTCCGCAGGACAGGGACTTTTGGTAGTGTTTTGTTAACCCCAGTGCCGGGTACCAGCGTTTACATGGCCCCGGAAACATTTCCCAGTTGCCCAAATTCTCAGGTGGGTAGGAATCTTGACTACGGGGCGGAGATTGACGTATTTTCTTTCGGTGTGGTCTTACTTGAGCTGATTGTTGGTCATCTGCCGGCTCCAAAACCTCTATTGATGCCATATACGAACGGTAAGAGTGCACGTCATCAGCTTCCCCGTGGGGTCTACCCCCGGAATAACTAGGGGGATTGTACAATCAGTCAAGCAAACTGGAAGAATTTCCCTGGGAGGTCTGGGTATCTTGCAGGACAAAGTCCTCTGGGTGAGGTGTCTCTCAGCTGAAAATCCCCCTGACATCCTATACTAACTTGTGAATTCCCCATCCCCTAATCTTTGATTGTAAAACAATGTCGATATTTTCCCCTACCCTTGGGCAAAGAATCCTATCCATTTCCTTCTATTCCCCCACACATCTCTCTGGTTGGCCTGGGGGTTGACCCCACAGGGAAGCTGATGATATGTGTATTAAAATGCCAAGTGATCTGATCATTAGTGTTCAGAATAATCCTGATCAGCATAATCAAGCCAGGTTTCCATATGATCTTAATGGTCTGTGATCGGTCTGCGACATGACTGGCGCCGTGATCGGCGATCGGTCTGCGTCTCATTAAGATCATATGGAAACGTGTCACCGGCATCTGCGGCAGTCTGCGACACACGGTCGGGGTAATCGGGAAAGTAGAACTAGTTTCTACTTTCCCAATCACCGATTGCAGACGCCACAGACCTTGAGGACACATGTTTCCATATGTCTGCAACGTGTCAAAGACCGATCACTGATCATGGCGCCGATCATGGCGCAGACTGATCGCAGACCGATCGCAGACCATTAAGATCATATGGAAACCAGACTTTAAGCATGCTTTATGTCGGCCTTAAGGGAGAGGGCCAACCCTGGAAAATTTGGTGGGGGTGTACTGTGTCATATTTGCCAAACCATGACCCTATTCCTGGTCAAAAGGTGCAATTTCCAACATCTGTTTTGAGAACTGCCATCTGAAATCCATACCTTATGTCAGGTGTGATCTCTAAAATCCTGCTCCACAAACACTTCCCCTTGATTGCTAAGGGAACTCAACCCAGCAGCTCACTCAAGTGAATGCATTTTCTGATGTTTGATTTGTCGACCAAAACTGGTTGAAAATACTTTCAGGCCATTCTCATTTTGTGAATCAGATCAACATGGCCTAAAAGCAATTTTTATACTCTCTTGGGGCAGCATAATACCTTACACAGCTTTTGCTTAGTTTACTGTATAGCTGTTAAGGTGAGGAAGAGCTTCATTGCCCCTCCCCTCCCCTCTTGTTTTCTGCTGTCACATGAATGCTTGGGACTGATATAATAAACACATTTAGGGAAACAAAATTGAAATTGCCTGAGAGTGAAATTAATGTATATTACAAATCAAGAAAACATTTTTCTTGGTAATTGATATCATTATAATCCAATGTGTAATGCACACTCTATTTTGGTGGCCCCAATATATTGTTTGAAGCACAATTAAATTAATTAAGCTGCTAATCATGGGTTAGTGTGAAATCTGGTTGCAGTGTATTGTTCCTTATCTTAAGTTTAAAATCAGCATCCATAAAGAGTTTTGAAGGGGAAAATGAATACTGGTATTTTGGAAGAAGTAATTGTTAGACAAATGAGAATGTGTTGCTGTGGTGAACATTAACATCTAGCTGAGGAAATGTGAGGGTCAACTTATGCCCTATATTGGTTGTGTAGTTCCAGAAAATCTCCACACTCCCCCCACAGAGGAGATTAGAGAGCTTAAGGAACGATGACGGCAACAGCAGCGAAAACGTCTTTTGAAAGTGTTACTTCTCGTTGTTGTAACTCTTTCATGATTTTTCCAACTTGTTTAAATTTTAAAATGTGGGTGAGCTATCCTGGAGCTAAATTAGTAAAAACGGCATTGAAGTTGGGAAAAAGAAAGAAGAGTTCACCGTCAATGCTCACGTTCTCCATAAAACCTAAAATTTGGTCATTTCACATTGTTTTGCCGTGGACGGCAAAGAAATGTACCATGATGTAAAATGCATGTGCAGAACCATTGTTTTTGCTAACTAAGCCTATTGTTTTGTGGTGTTCTCGTTGCCATTGCTGTCCTTGTTGCTTAAGCTCTCTATTGTAAATTCCTGGGGGACACCTGGGGGAGGAGGCGCTATCAAAGACTAAACAATTGGAAAAAAAATTATGAAGCTTAATTGGAATTTCCAGGGGCGGGGGGTCATAAAAAACCCTTTTGGGGGAGGTATAGACTGATATTTTCTCAAACTAAACATTTTCAAAAGACTAGATACATACGTGGCAAGGCTATCATAATGTAAAAGCTCGATTAAGCTCCCACGGGGCTTATTTAATTTCAGGCCTTGTTAACGGGGGTCTTATTAGAGAGGGGGACTTTTTTCAAATGTTAAAACACTGTTAGTTTTTGTACAAAATTTAAGCATAATTGCAGTGAAACTTTAAATAGAACAGGCAACATTATTATGTATTTGAGTGCATATATTTTGTTTAAAAACAAACCAACTGGGCCGTATGAAGTGGTTTAATTTCATAATAAGGAACAGGAGGGACTTATTGCAAAAACTCATGTCCCAGAAGGGGGGGTTCATAGAGAGGGGGGCTTATTACAAAAACCAACTTTCAAACAGGGAGTTTATTAGAGAGGGTGGGGGTTAATAGAGAGCTGGGGGGGGGGGCACTAAATAGAGCTTTTATGTTAAGTTCCTGAAGTAGGCCTGGATATGCCAAAAGTAGCCAGGGATAATCCAGCTACTGTGGTACTATAGTAAATATATTGTTTTCCTTTCAAAGTAGCTGGAAAAGTCATGCAATTATATCTCCAGTACTCAGACATTAAAGGGGCTACATCATAGTGATTTTTATGTCTCAGGGTCAAATTGAAACTTTACAACCCTCATGTTCTACTACCTCTCCTTGCAAACAAAGTGGCTGTTAGAACACAGCTGGCATCCGATTATTTTCTGAAAGGGATAGCAAACCATATTTATTTTCTTTTTGGCTGTTAAATAGGCAAAAACAAAATTTCTCACAGGTCAAACGTTCTCAGGTTTCTCACATGAAATTAGTACTTTCAGCATGTCTTAGCACGTTTGGATGAAAAGCCAAATTATCGGCAAGGGCAGAATAATTATCAACAAAAGATGATGGGCTGTTTAGTGGTGGAAATTGAGCCTAACTCTAGAATGGCTCCAATTTCTGATTGAAGTATGAAGTTGGAGTCGAAAAATATAGGGAGAGGGGAGGGGGGGTTGCTCCAAAGAGATGATTCATTTAATAGAACAGTGTCACGGATCTCATGCCTGTGCAGTAGCGATACATCAACTTAAAAAATCTGGCTAGCTTTTTCAAGATTCGTCGCGGATATATATTTTCGATTATCAACGGAAGCACGGAACAAACAAACAAAAATCTCCAAAAGAGAAATATAGCTGAGGCTTCAATGCATATTATAAGAAATACTGGCTTTCTGTTATGGTGGCACCGCACTGTGGAATAGCCTTCCTTGCGAGGCTAGGTGTGCGGATCCCCTGAGGTCGTTCAAACGCGAAATCAGCAAAGCTCTATAGGGCACGGCATTCACGGAAAGCAGCTTTTTATTCCAAATGAATGTAGTTATGGTTATAGTTATTATAACTAAGTGAAGCACGATCGTCTGGGTGAGTGTAGTCCTGAGAAGGACTGTTTGTGGTGACATTGACTGACGTTTCGACAACCTGAGCGGAAGTCATCATCGGAGTCAAGTCAATGTCACCACAAACAGTCCTTCTCAGGACTACACTCACCCAGACGATCGTGCTTCACTTAGTTATGATATGAGTAGTAGGGGTTCAGCAAAGATAAGCCCCATTAGTGTCTAGCAAGGTCTAGCTAGGTCTAGTCAATGACGTCACCGATTGTTATTGCCTTCCTGCATACTAATAAGTGTCTTCCTGCATATTAATTATGTGCATATTAATTATGCATCGCTCTAGTCCAATAGCAATAATAGACCTGCCCAAACTTGCCCGATCTCTTTTAACCCTGATCAGTTCATGTAGAATGTATTACGTGTTCAAAATAAAAGTGGGTAGATTTCGAAAGCGCTATCGTTCAAGCAATCGCTTCGCTAGGAAAAAAGTCTGTCACCAATATTTTTTTCAGACATTGCTCCAAACATGCAATAGAATCAAGCGCTAATGTTGTAACTTAGTTACAGGAACTTATTTGTTGTCAGGTGGCAACAAAACTGATCCATCTATTCGAAAAACCGCTTGGCTCTGACTGTTCTTTTATTAAGTGGTAGGTCCGTTCACACAACCAAAACACACACATGACAGAAATTTTAACCAAAAACTGCGTTCTCTTCTATCTCAATACAGAAAACCCCGATGCTATCTGACCTCTCAGCTTTGGCGATGAGAGATGTGAGAGAGAAAATAAATTTTAACTAACTTTTCTTGTTTTTTGCTCCGTTAGTCACTAATTGTTCAAAACTAGTGATCCAAACTGCCCTATATTTTCATACAAACTCTACAGTAAAAATGCCCTTGGGACAACCTTCTATCATTCAACAACGACAATGGACGGCTTATGTTGTTTGGAAGAATCAATATAAACACAAGACTAATATGAATTACACGTTTCTTGAGAGACAAACATAAACTTTATTGCCTTTCTCAGCGAATACAAAGACAATACAGAAAGAAGGCGTAAGTTAGATTTCCCTTCTCCTCCTCCTCCTCAATTCTATTATTTTCCCTCCTCCTCCTCCTCCTCCTCCTCCTCCTCAATTCTATTGTTTTCCCTCCTTCTCAATTCTATTATTTTCCCTCCTCCTCCTCCTCCTCCTCCTCCTCCTCCTCAATTCTATTATTTTCCCTCCTCCTCCTCCTCCTGTTCCTGAATTCTATAGGAAGATTAAGAGGATGACTGACGTTTATTCATTTCAAATCTCTTTCTGTATTGTCTTTGTATTCGCTGAGAAAGGCAATAAAGTTTATGTTTGTCTCTCAAGAAACGTGTAATTCATATTAGTCTCATGTTTATATTGATTCTTCAAACAACTTAAGCCGTCCATTGTCGTTGTTGAATGATAGAAGGTTGTCCCAAGGGCATTTTTACTGTAGAGTTTGTATGAAAATATAGGGCAGTTTGGATCACTAGTTTTGAATAATTAGTGACTAACGGAGCGAAAAACAAGAAAAGTTAGCTAAAAATTTATTTTCTCTCTCACATCTCTCATCGCCAAAGCTGAGAGGTCAGATAGCATTGAGGTTTTCTGTATTGAGATAGAAGAGAATGCAGTTTTCGGTTAAAATTTCTGTCATGTGTGTGTTTTGGTTGTGTGAACGGACCTACCACTTAATAAAAGAACAGTCAGAGCCAAGCGGTTTTTCGAATAGATGGATCAGTTTTGTTGCCACCTGACAACAAATAAATTCCTGTATTTTAATGCTTTCAACTAAGTTACAACATTAGTGCTTGATTCTATTGCATGTTTGGAGCAATGTCTGAAAAAATATTGGTGACAGACTTTTTTCCTAGCGAAACGATTGCTTGAACGATAGTGCTTTCGAAATCTACCCGCTTTTATTTTGAACACGTAATACATTCTACATGAACTGATCAGGGTTAAAAGAGATCGGGCAAGTTTGGGCAGGTCTATTGTTGCTATTGGACTAGAGCGACGCTCATTAGTATGGAGGAAGACACTTATTAGTTTGCAGGAAGACACTGACTAGGCACTTGATTAATATGCAGGAAGACACTTATTAGTATGCAGGAAGACAATAACAATCGGTGACGTCATTGACTAGACCTAGCTAGACCTAGCTAGGCACTAACGGGGCTTATCTTTGCTGAACCCCTACTACTGATATGACTCCTGGGTTCAAACCATTTACGATGTTATAGTTATTGTTATGTAGTTATAGTTCGATTAAGTTTAGTTGATGAATTGCCCTTGTTTAAATAAAGTTTATTGATTGATTGATTGAAAATGGTAGTTCATTGGATTTTTAGATCTGAGATAACAAACTTCTTGATCAAATTTTTAAGAACAATGTTTCTGAAACTTCAAGGTTTGCTATCTCAGATTTAAATACCCAAGGAGTAACTCCAACTTGGTACAGTAGAACCTTGATTATCCGGACTCGTTGGGACTGAGCTGAACAGTCCGGATAATCTAGAGTCTGGATAATCGAAAATATGAATATTAATGAGCCAAAACTAAAACTGAATGACAACAAGTGAAGCGTGAAATTTCACTTAGGAACAAAGAACACCTGAGCAAATCAGAGCTCAGTGAAATGCACTACCGTAGTTCAGTGCACGTGAGCTCAAAACGCATACATATTTGTGTTTTGAAGGGAAACAAATTCAGTTTGAACCAGAGTTTCATTACATAATTTTAAGGGAAAAGGTTTTGCTGCGGATCTTAAATATGGCTAATTAATATTCATGAAAAAATGGGACCAGCTAAGCAAGTCCGGATAATCAAAAAATTCCGGATAATCGAGGTTCGACTGTACTCGAAGGAGCAGTGCCATGGCCGATCATGCGCGACGATGCTCTCGAGTTTTATCTGTCCGTCATCTTGGAGATTTTTGGTTGTTTGTTCCGTGCCACATGGCTGGCGTTGATAATCGAAGATATATATTCGCGACGAATCTCGTAAAGACTTGCCAGCTTTTTGAACCGTGACACTGTTCCTTTAAATCACCCAATAATCTTTTCGGAGCAACTCCCCTTCCCCTCAGCACCCCCCTCCTTCACCCCTGGGGAAAAAAGCTGTTGTCCCCTCCGTGACTCCATATCTATGCATTTACCCTTGGAGAGAGAATGCATTTGTTTTCTTCTTGAACAATGATAAGAAGTTAATTTCCAGGCCATCATTTTCGTGCTTTGTGTTAATTTAATCTTGGCATTATAATTTTAGAGGGAAAGTTAGTCCCAGAACACACCCGTCGACGGAAGGAACTCGGAGAGATGGGCACCCTTCACCCCCTTAGAGACACAGTCCTTCAATGTCTTGAAAACGACCCTTCAAGAAGACCATCCATCATCCAAGTGTTAAAAGACCTGCGCAGAAACGAAGGCAGCCAAAAACGAATCGAGTTAAAAATAGCACTTCTTGGCAACTCTGGAGTAGGTAAATCCGTTCTGATCAGGCGGTACGTAGACTCCGAGGTCCCCTTCGAATTCGTGAGGTCTACTATTGGTGTGGACCACCAAACTGTACCGATGGAGATTGAAAATCAGCTTGTAATCCTCAGAATAGTTGACCCAGCAGGGCAGGAAAGATTCGACAGCATTGCGCCTGCACTTTTCAGAGGCTCACACGGTGCATTTCTCATCTATGACGTCAGCGAGCCAAAGAGCTTCGATGCTCTTCCAAAGTTCATGCAGTTTGTCCGCACTTCTTGCGGCGAGAACGTCACGACCATGTTGATAGCGAACAAGATTGATCTGCCAAGACGGGTTGAATTTGAACGCGCTCAGAATTACGCGAAGTTAAACGATATGGAGCACCTTGAAGTGAGCGCTAAGACACTCGAAAATGTCGACGAAATGTTCGAGCGTTTGGCAAGAAACATTTTAGATTCGTTAAACGAAAGTGATGTGCATATCTTGGAGAGGACATTAAATCGACAGCAGTCACGGATTCATCTGACTGATGAGAGCCGGAGGACTCGAGGATGTAGCTGCTAGCGTAACATCCGGATCAGCATTGCTGCTATATGGGGATCGTTGACAACGTTCTTAACTAATGACTCAACGATGAAGTGGTTCTTATCAACGATCTCCATACGGCAGCAATGATCCCATTATCATCTGCAATTGGTTGACAAAACTCGCGCCACTTACTCAACCAATGAGAAGCGAAATCAAAACCAATCGCGACTTGCACGCGCATATTTTCCCGCGCTCTGCTTGGAATTCTGATTGGTTCATCGCCCTGTGTGCGTCTATCGTGATTGGCCAGAGTAATTGCTTTGGTTTTGGTTTTGCGGCATCCATATTGAGAACCACTCTTACCCAGATCTCCCACTTTTTAGCCATGAACTGTCAAATGTAGGTCTAGCATTTTAGACTGTGTATGTGCTAAACCAAGTAATGACGGCAAATTGTACAGTTCGAGTGCAGGGGGTTAATCTCTGGGGCGTTAAAGAACCCGGTGTGGTTGTCTGTTTCTATCAGCATGTGGTTATGGGGAACGGATATGCAGTTAAAGGCCTGCATAGCCTGCGTCGCAGAGGTAAATTAACCCCGGTTAGTAACGTCTGCGAAGCGGAAATCCTTTGATAACAACGACCGCAACCAGATTTTATGAGCCCGCGAGAATGAGCACCCCCACAAACCCATGTTTTCACTGAAACCGCTGATCACTGAATCTGGTCTCGGTCGTTGTTATCTAAGGTCTTCCCTGCGAAGCAGCGCCGAATTCCTTGTTATGGACCCCTAACGGGCTCAACGAATTACTGGAAGTGCGGTTTGAATTTTCCTTCACCCCGATTGGCTATTGGAGCCAATCACAGCTCATCGAATAATGGCTTTTGTTAACGGACCGTACACAGAACTAGGAATTCGGCGCTGCTTCGCGGACGTTACTAACCGGGGTTAATTTACGTCTACAACGCAGGCTAAGGCCTGCAGTAATTTGCTAAGTTGTTGTTGTGCCCCTGCCAAGTCTCTGGCGAAGCTAATAAAATAAATGAAAGCCACATATTGAGCAGCACTATCCATTGGTTCCGCTTATTTATCTGTAATGAAGGTTGTATTTTCAAATCTGTTGAAAACCACACCCTTTAAGAATCCTAGTTGACTACACAATAGCTGGTCTTGCTGTGCTTTTCACCTCATTAAAATCCAAAGTCGTTCTCAGTCTCAATTTGGATTTCCCTTAGCAAACTACGAGCCTAGCTATGCGTTTTGCAAATAATAATTTACAACAACAAAGCACAAAATCGTTTAATACAAAAATTGTAATAAGGCCATACAATGGAAAAATCTTAATATAGCTATAGCTCAGGTTTTCGCTTACAAATGTACAGTACTTTACACATTTACAGGATCGCATTTGCTCACTGAAAGTCTCAAAAGAAAAAAAAAATAATATCCAACATCTATTCTTATAGAAAAAATGCGGCTGAAAATATCAAAAATAACATCAAACCAAACACAATTGTTTTCACGGATTATTTACCCTTTAAAAAACGGGCCGTCGACAAGAAAATGTAAGGAATTTTTTTTAATTTTTATACCTACAATTTCATAGTACAACATACAAATTAATAATGCGGTATGCTACATATCAGCATTTCTCTTTAAGAGTATTTTAGATCCAGTTTGTCACGAGTAAGTGTTGCATACAGTACATGGTTGGTACCCTACAATATGACTATATATTCCATTGAAAAGTAAATGACAGAATTTGAAGGGCAATGACCTATCTGGGTAGGCGAGTTTAAACTGGGTACTAGCTAAGGTACAGCGGAATATCCTATGTATATTATCTATTTCACACACTAAACTTATATCAAAAACTTTACACACTCTATATAAAATATGACGGCTGTTATAGGTGTGTATCTGTGAAGTACTGTTCTCGTTTGAAGCTCTGGTATGGCGTACTCGACTCGCTGTCTGACAAATCGTACTTTTCATCATCATACTGTTAGAAAGAGAAAAAACAAGGACTAGTTAAATCGGAATGGAATTCCCCACACTAACATGCAGACATATATTACATTTTAGCAGTGTTATGCGCCCTTCAAGGGGCACGAAGAAGCTGCGATCCAAGTACACACTTCAAGAAGTAAGATGAGAAATTTTTCAATGGATAATCGAACACTCTAACT
>JAEMWC010000027.1:1562500-1570000 GCA_016490735.1 Pachyseris speciosa
ATGATACCGTTGGGATTTTCCGGTTCGTCCCAGAAGATTCGCATGCTCTTACCATCTGCCGCTTTGTCAGCTTGCAGCGGGCGCAGGTTTGAGGGTGGAGCTTGCTTCGTCTTTGCTATCGCCCAAGCACTCGTACCTTCACGTCGACTGTTGATGGCAGCGACCAGAAATTGATAATCTGTATGCGGCTGCAATCCGTTTACTGTCACGTTGAAGACGTCACTTGTGACGCGTGCAGCTACAACAACGTTGCTGTTTTCCGGAACTTGCAGTTCTCTTCGGTAACGTACTTCATAGTGCGTGACGATACCGTTGGGCTGAGAGGGTGCAGTCCATGCTACGTAAATAGCAGAAGAGTTGAGCACACTAAGTGACGGTGCGTTAATACCCTGAGGTGGTCCCTCAAGGGTGCGTACGTCTCTCCAAGGCCCTTCCACAAAACCAGCACTGTTTCTCGCTCGTACATTGAAAGAGTACAGAGTGTACCCTAACAGACCGCTATTAAGGCATGTTAGCTGTGTTGTGATGCAAACTGCAATTGGCGCACTGTTTCCAATCCTACGATAGATCTCATACCGGGTGATAATTCCGTTGGGAGTGCTCGGAGGTGACCATGAAATCTGAACAACATTCCACTCTCGGGCCACTAACGTGGGAGCTCCCTGGCCCGTGGGCGGTGCCTCCTGAGTCCTAGCATGTTCCCGCTCCCCTAGTCCGCAGCCTTTAGCCGTGCAAGCCTTGACTCGGACTGAGTATACAGTGAACGGTTTCAGTCCCATGATAAGCTTCCTCATGTTCAGCCCCGAGTTGTGTTCAGTGCCATTTACTACCACTGAATAACTCGTAATGTTGCCGTTAGGTTGGCCTGGCACGTCCCATTCTGCGGAAATACTGTACGCGCTTCGCACGGAAAGACGCGGTTTGGAAATACCCTCTGGAGAACTCTCCGGGGTGGTGGCAGTAGTGACACCACTACGCGTGGTACCCCCGCCAGTGGTAGCAGCCACGGAATAGCTGTAGGTGGTCACGGGCTGTAAGCCATTGGCTTTATCCTGGAATATGCAGACGTCTTTACCTTCGATGTTTTTATAGCACACATCGGTGCCGTTGTACACCAGGAGGTTATCTCTGTAGAGCGAGTATTTCACAATCACCCCATTCAACACGTCTGGTTCTGTCCATGTAGCTTCGATCTCTCGTGCACCAGCTACAGTTAGGTTCGGGGCGTGGACACCTTCGGGTGGAGCCTGCAGTGTCAGGGTAGAGGCCAGCGGACTTGCTGTACAACCGACCCTAGTGCAAGCGATAACTTCAAAAGTGTAATTCGTGTACGGCTGCAATCCACCAATCACAAGGCTCATACCCAGTCCCTTATCATTGGGATTTAAATGAATCTTAAATGTGCTGTTTATAACTCGGCTCACGTTGTAACGGATGATTTCTCCATTTGGCTTTGGAGGCGACACCCATGAAACATTAATGGCACTGTAGTTAACAGGAAGTAAAATTGTAGCGTTCACATAAGCAGGGGCGGCCTGATCCGTGTAGATTAGTGACGTCATTTCCGCTGATGCACAGTGGGTGGTACACGCCTCGATGACGTAACGATAACCAGTAAAGGGCTCCAGCGCACGGTCTGTAAATGTCATATTGAGACCGGTATATACCACGCGGCGTTGCCCGGTTTGACCATTAATCCGCGTGAGTCTGTACTCCTGAATAATCCCGTTTGGTTTTGATGGCTTGAGCCAAGTCACGCGGACTTCCGACGACGAAATAGCGACGGCAACAGGCGGTAAGAGACCTTCAGGACGGCCCATCAACGTGCGGTTCTGTGCAACTGTGCTCGACACGTTTCCAACGTTGTTTATAGCCACAAGGTAATAATCGTAGAGCGTATGCGGTGAGAGGTTGGTGTCGTTGTAAAACCGAAGGTTTGGGTTGTACTGGTTCTTCAACACTTCTTCGTAATTTGTCGCGCAAATAGGTGGGGCAACAGTTGTTGGTGAAGGGTCATAGTAGCCTGGTACATATCCGCAGTTTAGAGTTATGTTGTCAAAGTCGCATCGATCGCACATAGCCACGCGGGCGTCTGTCTTATTGCAAATCGTACCCACTCCACAGCCCACTGTTCCGTTGCTTGATTTCGCTGCGCACGTTTGGTAGCTGGGGTCGTAACCGCGCTCATTGCAGCAGCTTAAACTGTTGGCTACTCGTCCTTTACCGCAACACTTGTGATTGGAGCTAGACTTTTCGACAGCGCTGGTGTAGTTATACACCTGCGGAAAAAAGGTTGGTATATAAAGGTGTCGCTGAAAAGCTAACGGTATTGACTCGATAAAATGAACTATACACTTACCACAAAGTCACCCGCCGCCCCGTTGCAGCACAGGCTCGTATTTTGGGGTACATACTGTGTTCCGCAACACATTTTACTAGAATCCCGGTCGTACGCGGTTCCACGTGCTTCGTCACCGCAGCAAAGCTGCGCAGTGGCCACAACTCTCCCGCCACAGCATTTCCTGGGTGGTATGGGATTGTACAATACACCGCATACGCACACTTTGTTCTCGCTCTTATCGTAAGGAGTGTCCCCACAGCAGGTATCACCTTGCCCCACCACTCTACCCCCCTGAGATGTTGGGCAACAAACACTGCCTGAAGGGACCCGGATGTAGTCGCCATAGCAACATTTATACTCGGACCGCTGGATATGGAAAGCGTTTCCACAGCAGACGTCCGAAGGATCATTCTTGCGAAGGTAGCTTGTTCCGCAGCATGTTTTGGACGGGTCGCGTGGGTGAAGCACGCCATTGCAACACATCTGGGGATGAGATAAGACACGGGGTTAGGCTACGACGTCCATATTGGTGGGAATAAGTGTTGGAAGCACTGCTTTACCAGCTTCACTTAGTATGAAAATGATTTTGGGCAAACTACACAAAGGAAGGTAAGATAATCAGAAACCAGTATAACCGAATGCTAAAACCATCAGTGAACGTCGTTTTGCATCTTGTACTTATAAGTTTGCAAGCATACAGATCATTTGTACTAAATTCCAGGCCACTGAATAAGGCAGAACGGACTAAACATAAAAGCTTAGAAAAGTTGATTTAAATGCTGTTCTGGGATTTTCTCTGTTTCAGATTTTATTTCATCTTTTCGGATTCTTTGAGCATTCCACCATCATCAAATTCTTTGCTAATCGACGATAGAAACAGTTTACGTTGAGAATAAAACCTTGCGGTAACTGTAACTTGACAAGTTCACTTTCTATCCAACTGGTATACGAAACATATATCTGACTAACCTGATTGGCTGGATTGTAACACGTGACACCGCACAATTGCTCCGATAGATGACACTCAATGAAAGTGCATTTGGCCGCTGGAGGAGGACTGGAAAGAAACACAAGTCATGACATCTACAATAGCAACTAAGAAGACTTTCATCCCGAATTAATAAAGTTGAAAAGGAGATGCTCAGGTACACACCTTGTAGGACATGGATACACCATCCTTCTGAAAATCTGATAACCAGACATGATTCCATTTGGTCGTGAAGGGGGCTCTGCAAATGAAAAACAACATTATCAGGCCAGGTTTGCGTCTATATCCCACAATACAACTGGTTCCAGTTTTGTGCGCGAACAAATGGCTGTTCGACTTTACAGTTACGATATTCTAAATGCAACTTCTTTGTAACACAAATTTCAAAGGATATTTTCTTTCTTACCCCATCGGACCTCGATGAATGTTGAACCAGCAGTGAGTTGTGGAGAGGCGAAACCTGTGGGAGCTAACAATAGAAAAGAAAGTTACGATCAGCAGTTCACAAATCTTTGAACATTGTACTACAGTCGTCACGTTTCGTGGCCACCGTAAGGTGACGACGTCTTGTGCAAAGCAGACTGGGAACGCCAGCAAGAATGGCTTACGAAATAGCTTATCACTTGCATGAGGAGGTGATAGAAAAAGTATAACAAAGGCATTTTCAATAACGCTGTTTAAAGTCTAGAGTTTAAAAAACGGAGACAGTTTAATCTGCTGCAAAATTTTCAATCGTTTAATTTCGTGGGGCAGCTAAACTCAACGGAGGGCTAAAAACGGTTTTTAATCAGATTTTCTGAACAGAAGTGTGTGTTTTGGTAAGGGACTGGTCAAAAAGTATAGGGGGCGGTTGTCCGGAGCAGTGAGGGGGTGGGTCATCAGTTTTTCAGAGCATAGTAAGGGGTGGGTCGTCCAATTTTGAGGTACCCCTGGGGATGGGTCATCCTTTTTTATGACTTGATGACTGGAATAGGCATACTCGTTGTATCAAAAGAAAGAGGTCTTTCAATAATTGCATACTTTGTAGTTTTGCTGTCATAGTTGGCCACACATTTAAAGCTGGGCAGCTTGTTTCTGCAATTTACTTTTCTAAATATTATTAAAATACCATGATATAGCCAACAATTAAGCTGTTATAAAAAAATCCTTTTTATTAAAAGCTCTCTTGTTCCTTTTTTCAGACCTGTAGAAAATGCAATTTTAATATAATGGTGTTTCATTACAATGAAATGAAAGAAGAGACCCAATCATATATTTTCATATTTCATACATTTATGGGTCTTTTCTTTCATTTCATTGTTGTATAGTAAAAACGCGCAACTAAGAACCTGAAAATTAAGAACCTGTTAGCCTAAAATTTGGATTTTATACCCCCCTATAAACAAGAACCTATTTAGCCTAAAAATTGAAAACAGGTTCTTATTTTTGAAAATCATATTAGTACATTACACCTGCAGTGCAAGAATCCTATTTGAAGAAAAAAGCAGATTCTCATTACTGTAAAAAAATGAGTTTTTTTTAAATAGAAAATAGAAAATAGGCCAATAACCATCCTGTTTTGCAGCTGAGTTTTATTTGCTTTTTTCCAGAACCTATTTTAAGAACCTACGCAGCCTAAAATTGTGTTAACTACCATTTATATAAGAACCTGTTTAGGCTACTTCCCAAAAATGTAGGTTCTTAGTTGCGGTTTTTACTGTATTGTTTCACTACAGGACAATTTTTAAATAAAGGCTATAGTGAACAACACACAGCAACGGATCCTGTTCAACCTCGTTTCCCGGAGAAAAGCCCTGGGAACGAGGTTGGATCTTGTTAACTTGCTTTATTCTCCGACCGGTTTAGTCTGATCACGGATTTAACGTTAAATTCGGGAGCCCCAAAATTAAACATTGCACATTTTGCAGGATTTTAGTTACATCCTGCACGTATGCTTTGTGGGTGCTTTTGCTGTTCGCACCTTAAAGGGAACGTGATTTCTACCAAAGTCATTAGGTATAAATTTAGTTCCATAACTCTATCTTGTTAAACTCCCTGATGAAGTCTGTGATCAGACGAAACCGGTCGGAAAATAAAACAAGATCCGTCAGTGGCATGTGCTGATCACTAACCTTTACCGTAAAAGCTCTATGAAGCCCCCTCCTCGGAGGGGGGGGGGGGGGGGGGTATTTAATTTGAGGCCTTATTCACGGGGGGCTTATTGGATGAGGGGGGCTTAATAGAGAACACGCCGTTTTCGTGTTTAATAGTTTACGTACACTTTATTATTTAATACCGAGTAGGAAACAGTATTATGTGTTTTATTGTATACAAGTAACTGGGCCGCATAAAGTGTACTTCGTAAGAGGGAATAGGAGGGAATAATTACAAAATCTCGTGTCCCAAAAGGGGCGAGGGGGACTTATTAGAGCGTGGGAGCTCATTACAAAAACCAACTCCTAAACGGGGGTCTTGTTAGAGGGTTGGGGGGGGGGGGGGGGGTTAAAAGAGTAGGGGGCTTAATAGAGCTTTTACGGTATTCAAAAATTTGTATAAATTAAAAAATTGACCCACAAAGGTGGATATAGTGCAGTGCGTCTAACCAATAAAATGAGGCGCTTTTACATATTAAAAACAAAATACATTATGAAAATAAATAAACAGGCGAAAGAGAAAGTGCTTTTGCATTTGGTTAAGAAATATGTCTAAACGTCAATCAACACAATCAAAAGTCCATACAAGACTTTCTCCAACCAGAAATCGTACGTGTTATTAGGGGTGGATCATGTAATTTTCAACCTTCATTCAGGGGTGGGTGACTCAGTCTTGTGTCAAAAGAAGGGGGCGGGCCATGTGATTTTTATACCCCACAATTCCAAATGCTCCAGCCCACCCCCTCCCCACCAACTGTACTTTTTGACCAGTCCCTAAGACGTCTATGTGCGACAAGTTCTGCGGCAGCTACTTTTTAAAGAGAATGCATGGCGAACAAACAAACTAAGGAAACAAAAAAAAAAATCCTTACCTGCAGGATTAGTCGTGGCTCCCCGCGGATCGCTCATGGTGCATCCGTGGGTTGTACAAACCGCCACCTAATAGGACCCCAGAGAAATAAGTCATGAGTCAGGGGGAAAAGGGAGGGGGAGAGGGGAGGTGTTGCAGGAAGCCTATCGTCATAATATATGGCCATAAGGCAACTGCAAATAGTTCCAATTCACATTATGAGTACTACGTACTACGTACTTTGGTTCTATACATCTTGGGGTTTATCCAAATCATGCAACAGTATAGGTTCTTGGAGTTTCTTCGAAAACAACGCACAGAAGAGCAATTTTCCGAAAGACACCCCTGGAGGTTTACAGTAACCTTAAGAACTATTTCTTTGCTTACGGAAGTAGTCGTGTGGATTGGTTCGACTTGATAGCAAATGTACTATTATACTACTAACCGTTATGACGTAGTAAGTGAATGGCAGAAGTCCAGAGACAATAGCTTGGCGTGCGTCGCCGGTAGTGTTTGTCCGGGAGGTGCCATTGCTGTAGAACGCAAATAGTGTTTTGGTTGACACGGCTTTACTTAAAGTAACGAGTAAAAGCTTGACATGAGCACGGGACATAGGTTCAACCCCCTTTACATTCAGTACACCAACTGTATGCTCCAGCTTCGGAGCTACTTGGAAACTCTAGGAGAGATAGGTCAGTGACGCACTTCCCACATGAACCTGACCTCTCACAACAGCTTTGTGGCTAGAACACCCGTCCGGTGTTCGGAGGGTCATGGTTAAATAACATTACGCGTTGCGAGTCAAACGAGCAGCCAACTTCGCACAGGCGAAGCGAGTGGCAAAATCTCGAAGATCACGTAATGCAGTAGCAATAAATTCAATAGGTGAAACTCTACGTGAAAATTCCGTCGCTTATTCAAGATTGAATACACTTGAGATTTTCAGCGGAGAAATAGCCGGGTTGTCTGGTGTCCCTCTTATGGGAGGTGTCCCCAAGCGTTGGTTAAACTGTATTGTAGCCGTAGTTTTACTCACACATAGATCTTGTACGCTATAACGTTTCCATTGGGTCTTCCTGGCGGGTTCCAGCTCACACGAATCGCGGTGCTGCTTGCGGCATACAGTGATGGTGGGTCAAAATCCTCGGGGACTAATGGAATTCAAAATAACTGTGAGCGAATTTCGAAA
>JAEMWC010000027.1:1575000-1625000 GCA_016490735.1 Pachyseris speciosa
TCTTTTTTTTTTTTGGGGGGGGGGGGGGGAATTTGATAAGCGTGATGTCAGTATTGAGGCAGGGAGGAAGAATTTAGTCGACTCTCCACCAAACAGCTCTTACCAGATTCCAGAGTCCTTTGCGGTGCCGAGTTGGAGCTGTTACTGCAGCCGACAACTGTACACACACTAAGCCTGAACAGGTAGACCGTGAAGGGCTGGAGACCAGTCACCACGTGGCTAGTGACATTTCCCATGACTCTCTGGATTTTGGTATCATTTTGATAGATGACGTAATGCAGGAGTACTCCATTAGCTGGGTCGGGTGGGTCCCAGGTCACTGTTAGTGACGTCGAGGTCACGTTTCTGAATACTGGAGGGTCCGGAGAGCTGGGAACTAGAGGAACAGGTTTTTTTAAAGAAAATAATAATAATAATAAGATAATTTTCTCTCCCTCCCAAAACATGCATAAGTTGAGTTTCATTTTTGGAAGCGATAGTAGCTGATGTATATTCTGCGTCCCAAGAGGAGACTAAAAACTTACCGTCTTCAAAGGTCCTGATACGAGTCCATTCACTGAACCCAGACCCTGCAATAGTGCTGGCATTGACGCGGAATTCATAGACCGTGAAAGGCTGGAGATTAGCGACGGTCAAACTGAATCCCAGGCCACTGAACAACATTGCCTGCATGCCGCCACTTCTCTGATGCAATCCATAGCCAAGAACATTCCCATTTGGCAATGAGGGTTCCTGCCACGTGACATGAACTGAGGTGGAACTCAATACAGTCACGTTGGGTGGTTTCAAGCCGTCGGGAACTGGGAAACAAAATTTAAGGTATATATGATTTATTTCATATATCATTCACACTATATCACATTAATTATGACAAAATCTTGCTCATATTTAGAGCTAATTCCATGTGGATACGATCTCGTCGTTTCTTGCTCAATTCGATAATACCAAACCTATTTTTGAATTTCGTTCTCTTTTTAACTTAAACATAACAGGCTTACCACGAATTGTGCTTCTGTTTCGCACAGTCTGTCACTTACCTCCTTCGGGAGTAGATCCAGACACATTGTTACTGAGAACAAAGCCAACAGAATTAGACGCATTCACCCAAAATGTGTAATTACTAAAGGGAAGAAGTCCATTGTAGATGAAATCCTTCTCGGCTTCCTCCACAGAAATGCCCTTTTCCACCCGCTCTTCAGTTCTCAGATTAACTAAACCTGGAACAATGAATCTTCCACGAATCATCAGATTGTAAAACAGCCTTCCATTGGGCACTGCTACGGCTGTCCAACGGGCGTTGACTGCTGTAGCATTGCGGATGCTCGCGATGAGACTGACTGTTCCATTGGGTGCAATTTCGTTGGTGAAAGCAACCGCTTCCGCACCGTAGGCGCAACCTTGAGCCGTGCACGCCCGCACGCGAAACGTATGCCGACTATATGGAGTAAAGCCACTGGCTGTGTGGTTTGTGAGCTGCGTTTCATTCACCACGGGGTCTGATATGGAGTCCTGGTACAATTCATACCGTGTTATGATCCCGTTGGGTTTTCTCGGTGGCAGAATAATGACATACAAAGCATACGGACTAAGCGCCACAACAGCAGGGGCTGGGATATCATCAGGGACATCTTCATGGGTTGTCACCCGGGACGCATTGCTAAAGGTGCCACCACCTCCTGAAAAGGGACGCACCCGAACATAATACATTGTTCCCGCTGTGAGATTTCCGATTAAGGTGTTAAAGACGTTCGGCGTTGCATTAAATTTCGATTCATACGCACTCAGGTCATCTACAGTTGCAAACAATACTTCGTAACGCACAATCGCCCCATTGGGTGTCAACGGAATTTCCCAGGACACTTCCACTTCCCTTCGACCACGCACCAATACCCTTGGGGTTCGCACACCCTCGGGAGGTAACTCCCCGGTTTTAATACGAACCACCGGTCCCTGGGCGCACCCTATTCTTGTACAGGCGGTCAGTTGTAGCGCGTACTCAGTGTAAACTTGTAAGTTTGAGATCGTGAAATTGTTTTCTGTGCCGCTATACACCAGCCGTCCATACACCAGCCGTCCATCCGAAGTAAGGTTGTACAAAGTAAGGTTGTACAGAGTTATGACGCCATTAGGGTGCACGGGCTTGGGCCACGACACTTCAAGTTCTCTTGGAAGGCGAACAGCAGAGGGGCCTGGGACACCATCTGGAACTAGAAAGATAGAACAAGGCTCGTTCAGTTAAAAATCTAAAAATCGGCCAGTCGGGCGAAGATAACCAGTTCGATTCACCGGAGAGTTAGAGAGCGACCCACATAAAAGAGGTGGCGGGAAGGGTGAAAATGAATCTCAGGAAAGGCAAGCTCGGCTTCCACTGAAGACAGTGGTAACAATCTTTTAAGGTGAACCACAGTGTATGCGCAGTGCTTTATCAGAATCTTTCCCCCCATCCATACTCTGGTGTGGGAGTTTCAAATTTTGTAGATGAAACCGCTTAGCACATTTTTGAGTGAATTAAAATAAACAATAATGGACTTTTGTGTTTGCCAATGCGTTTCTGAATTCTGTCTAAAACTAATGGTCAATTAATGGTTAATTGATCTGGGAAAAAAAAGCTTATTTCCAATACCTGATTCTTCAGTCGTGACATTTTTACCAGGTCCCACTGAACTTCCGCCGACGGTGAAGGCCTGGATCTTGATTGTGTACGTTGTATAAGGTTGGAGGCCAGAGATGGTGGTATTCAGTTCACTTGTGTCCGAGACAACTGTCTCCCCAGGGACTGCCTGAGGGTCGTAGACTCGGTAGGAAAGGATCCTGTACTCTGACAAGACTCCATTTGGCCGCTGCGGTGGTGCCCAGGTCACTCTTAGTGTTTTTCCGCCTTGTAAAGGTATCAGCTGTATTGGAGCCTGGAGACCAGTGGGGGCTTAATAAAAAAGAACATACATGGTCGTTAAAGGGGATATGTCACGGTTATTTTTCGGTCTTTGGGTCACAATTCGGATTAATTCAAGACTAAGAACATTTTTACACACAAATTGGTCTTGGATCTCCAACAGAAAGACAAAGATTTATTTTTTTAAAGAAGGCCAATGCATAATCGGCTTATAATGGTTCTTATTAGACAGGGGAGCTGAAACTTGAAAAACAGCGGTCTGCTTTTTTTCAAGTTGCAATCCGTTTCCATCCTGACCATCCGCTTATTTGACTGCACTAGTAGAGTTGTTTCGAACAAAACTAGACAGTTACTTTGAGTTTCCATCAGTACAAACATCTACTGTGGCTTGTTGAATTCATGCCAAACACTCGTGACATAGCCCTTTTAATTAAAGAAATCTGGTCAATACAAAGGTGACAACGAATAAGAAATTAGTGAGTCACGAAGCGTGACTGCCAAAAGATCATGACTACATTGAAATAACTGTGATAATTAGGAAAGTAGGATTAGTTAAATAGTTCCAATTATATATTTACTTCTGATTTACTTATTTATTTTCTCACTTTATCTGTAGATTTAGAACTCTTCTTCGCATATCTTCCTGTTTGTCACTTCAGTTTTAGTTCATAGCCATAGCTGTCTGTAATTTTAACTTTTTGTTACCTTTTGTTATCTCTATTAGGTGTGGTCATTTTGTCCTGCCTCGATTAGCTTCGTAGCTATTTGCGGGAAAAGTTATTGTCTTTATTGTAAAGAAATAATTGTAAAGTAATAATTGTAAATAAAGTTGTCCTTGGTGTTGTTCTCTTCCGAATCAGAGATGAGTGTGTGAGACAACGGGCCCTTAGTTTTGCTGTTACATGGATGAACGCTTAAATATTTCAGTTGTCACCTTCACCACCAAGAATTCAAAAGGTTTTTTCTGCTTTAATCAATGTTGTTTTCCAAAATGTGGTTTTTACTCTGCACTCACCTCCCTGGCCACTGCGAGTGGCAACCCAGGCACTTTTTGCCGAGCCTGTAGTTCCGACATGATAGCTTTCCACACGGTACAAATAATCTGAAACAGAAATGCATATACGGTAAGTGAAAACTGTAATTACAAAGCTTAAGCAACGACGAAGGCAAAGGCGACGAAAACTTGATTTCAGAATGTGACTACCCGTTATTGTAACTTTTTCGCGATTTTCCCAACGTGTTTAACTTGTAAAATGTTGGTAAACTATCCTGGAGCTAAATTAGTAACGGTAAAGAAATGTACCAAAATGTAAAACGCGCGTGCAGAGCTATTGTTTTTTGCTCATTAAGCCTATTGTTTTGTGGCGTTCTCGTTGCCATCGCCGTCGTCGTAGCTTAAGCTCCCTAATTATTATACTGTGTCTTGAATGGGATTCGAACCCACGACCTCTGCGATACCGGTGTAGCGCTCTACCAACTGAGCTAACAAGCCAACTGGGAGCTGCTCATTTTGTTGGTTCTTAATAAATCTGTGAGTGGTCAAATAAGTGAATGTAATAAAATCACATCTCATAAGTGCGGCCGAAATTGGGTTAGTACTGTTAAAATTCTCAAAGGAATAAATTTAATACAATTTACCAAACAATACCTAGGACATTACTTTTGATTATATTAATTCAGAGCACTATTAGTGTCTGATTGGGACCACCAAACGCAAAACTTCAAAACGATTATTTACAAGTCCCCAAACAAACAACTTCCAACTTACCGGTAAAACTCTCAACTGTAGAATCATTAAAACTCTCAGACTTCCCAGAATGCACCACAGAGCTATTAAAGGACAGGCAGCTTCCCAGTTGACTGCTGACCATTGCAGTGGACTCAGGACGACAACCGTCGAGATCAGCGTTGTGCATAGCAGTGACGCTATTCTGATAATTTATTTCCAAAAGGTTGGAAAAAACTTTAATGCAACCTCTAAACGAAGCGTCCACATTCACCCCAGCCTGCTGTGCAACCGTCTCGGCCGAAGAGCCCCATGGGACTCCTCCCACGTAAATACTGGATTGAATTTGAAGGTTGGTGATCCCTGAGTGAGTGATAGTTGTGTCGTCAAGGACAAGTGTTAAACCACTGCCGAGGAAGCTGGTTAAAGTCAAGTTGTGCCATCTTCCATCGCAAATCTGGCCGGATGATGGTCGAATAGAAACGGAACCTTGCATAGTAGTGGTAGAATATTTCACTTCCACTTGGTTTCCACTGTACTGGATCACAAAAGTAGTTGTTGCGCCATGCGCAAATAAGAGCAACCCCATGGATAACTGAGTGCGAAAGTTCAGAGTAAAGCTGAATATATTGCTTTGAAGAATATCAGAAGTCTGTCTATCGATCGCAACATAGCCACCTCCTCGGAGAAAGATCGCCTTAATGTTATCCCTTCTTGGACAGCCATTTCTCTGCGGTTCAACTCCAACAGCCTCTAGTGCAGTAGTCCAGTCCAGCGCATTTGATTCTGAGATGATTCCCCGCAGGCAACCAATGAAGTGGAGTCTTAAGATTTCAGAATTTCCGGTGTTAGGTCGTCGGATTATGAATGAAAAAGGCAGTCCCCCAACATACACTCCCGTGCTAGTGGCAATCACAGTGGCGCTTCCAGGGCTGTCCTGACTTGCGCTGTAACTATCTATGGTTAGGGTTCCACGGCGGCTTCGTCGAGTTACTATTACATGATGCCACTGCCCATCATCAAATCGCACAGACTGGCTGATCGTGAAGGCAGCGGCGCCACTTTGACTATCAAATATCAACCACGGTTTACCATCACGCATTTGAACAGCCAACATGTCGGTTTGAGAGAACTCAGACGCCAGAAAAAGTATCAGACCGAAAGCGTGCTGCGTGCGGAAATAAAACTCAATGTCGTTTGTTGCACCAGCTGTGACAAAGCTTGAAGGAAACTTGTAGTAACCAAGACCCGGGAAATGTACTCCAGCTGTGACTAAGGGGGGAGGGTAGTGCAGCGCTGAGAACGCTCGGCTCACGTTATAACTCGGTGGAAGAGGGCCGTTTGGAGTCTGGGGCTGGGACCATTTCAGGTAAACTGTGGCTGGATCAACCGAGACCACTTCAGGTGGACCTTGACCTTCCGGAGCTGTGTAAAGTGTAAGTGAAAAGAACGATAATTAGTAAGAAAAATAGGTGGGTAGAAGATAACCTTCTGAGGTAGGCTAAATGAGAAAGCTCTTTGGTCTACCAAAACTCTGTTGGGGAAGCGTACAGAAGAACTACATGCGAGAACATTTAAATTTTACATGTGGCTAATGTAATTTAGGCGAGGTTAAACTCGAGACAATGCTGGTCAGCGGTCTCCCCCTCCTGAGCAGCACAGGGGCGGCCGTTCTCTCCCCTTCCCCTGTTTGGTAAGTATCAGGTTTGGTAAGTATTCCACTGACTGGTTCAGTGTGACGGTGCCTTTGGAGGTGGCCGCTCGCTGGGTTGCCTCCTTCTCTGTGCCTGATTGCTAACCGGCTCCAACGACCTTTAAAGCACCCGCTCCTAAGCTCATCTATTGATGATGAGTTTAATCAGCGCCCAAATCGAACAACACCTCAATGTCTAAAAACATCAATGCTGTGCTCAAAATAAAAAAGAAAGGTGTTCCGAAATCTTCACCACATAACGTGTGCAATATTATATTGAGGAGGGTTCATACTCGGAATAGCTTAAAGAAACAAATTCCCTTTCTTATTTGTACCCGTTCACAAAATTTATTACATACTTGCAGGACGTGTCCGTGCAAGGGCTTCTGGACTATGTCCTGAGCAGTCATAACTGTTACACGCTCTGACCGTGAATTTGTACTGTGTGTAAGGCACTAGTTCCACGACCACTCCTTGCCCCTGTTGCCCAGGCACCTCTGTAGCTCTCACGGCCGTGGTATTTGAGGGAGGATGGTACTTGTAAATGACGTAACGAGTGATGACTCCTTGTGGAGTCTGGGGAGGACTCCAAGAGACTATCACAGCACTGCTGTTGAAGGGTCTGGCTGCAGCGTTCATGGAATTTTCGCCCAAAGGAGCTAAGAAAGAAAACAGTATCATATTAGAAAACTAGAACTCTGCTTCACCTAACTGAACTTTACACTTGGCTAAACAGGCTGTCTTGAGTAGCATGCATCCCTACTCACAACACATTAAAAACCAAAAAAATGATAACGTCACAATTTATGATAAACATGTCCAAAATGACACCCAGGCGTAGAAACATTTCATGCAAAAAAAACGAAACCTAACGTGATGTCAAATATAAATCATTTGTAACCAGTGACACGAAATCCTCAAAAAGCAAGGCATTTGTTACCGAAGTTTAAACGAAGCTACGAAGATTTTGACCCAAGCACCTGAAAAAGCACCGCTTAGAACTATCACTCTCAGACGAAATGCTTGTAATTCAAATACATCACAAGAAGCTACACTAATTTACCATCCAGTGTAAGCTCTGAGTAAATTCTTGGCGACTGAACCGCGCGGTCTCATGGGAATGAAATCCAAACAACAGTGTGGCGCGGGAATAGAGTGCTTAAGTGTGACGTCACAAATATTAGAATTTTTGAAATTATGGGATTTGTTGAGATTTTCAGAAAGAGCAAGATGAAAGATGCTAACTTGCCAAAAATCAGCATTTATAGGCAAATTGTCTCTGAGATATTAGCACCGTTATGCTCTGTTGACTCCATACAAATCCTTCTAAATTTGACTCAGTTCATAACATCAGGAACTGAGTAGAATTTAGAAGGATTTGTATGGAGTCAGCAGAGCATAACGGTGCTAATATCTCGCTGTCAAACTGTACGAAAATGCTGATTTTTGGCGAATAGGTGTTTTGCATCGTGTTCTTTCTGAATATCCGAACAAATCCCATAATTTCACAAGTTTAGTTTTTGTGACGTCATAGCTTTAGTACTTTATGGCGATTTGCTTCACTGGACTCTACTTACTTCCTTCCCCGGTTCTATGACGTGTCCATTCACTTGCACGCACGCCCCTGACCTGAGCGGTAAATGTTTGCACTCTGAATTCATATTCCGTGAACGGTGCCAGTCCCGTCACGTCAGCCCTCCTAAAGTTCATTGAATTAGAGTCATGCGCTGGATTGCTGTTATACTTCAGAATTCCATCGCTTTCAGAAGAGGCGCCTCGCATCCATAATTCATAGCGAATAATTCTCCCATTCGGTTCCGGTGGCTCGTCCCACTCCACGTGGACTGCTCTTCCTCCCGGAAGTGACGTCACATTGGGTGCAGGCTGGAAATCCGGAAGTGTCGGAAGTGTGATAATGGTTCTGACAGCACTTCGACCACACCCACCATTGGTGCACGCTTCCACAGTGAAGTTATACACGGTGTAAGGTCTGAGACCGCTTAAGCTGCACGTAAAGATAATACCTCTGCAGTTAACAACTTCAACCTCACTCCTGCTACTGGTGGATATCAAGCGATACTCAATGATGCGCCCGTTTGGCATGCTGGGAAGCTGCCAGGTCGCAGTGGCATTGCGCGGTAGGATATCCGTGATGACTGGTGGGGCAATACCGCCGGGCGCATCTTGGAAGGTGCGGTACACCTTGCCATCATCCAAACTTCTCGTGCTTCCTAAAGCCGTGTAAGTGATGATATAGTAGTGGTACACGGTATCTGGGGTGAGTGAGGTGTCGTTGAAAGTTTGATTCAGTCCGCTGTGGATCTGGGTACCATTTCTGTACAGCTCGTACCGTAGGATGATACCATTGGGATTGTCAGGCGGAGACCATGTTAGCATAATGGCACGTGGAGACAACACTGTGGCAAATGGAGCAGGTTGCTCTGAAGGAGCTGAAATAGAAGGGAAATGGTATTACGAAATTTTTCACCTGTTGAATTCATTCGGACAAGTAAGCAAGTCTCTCGAAGAAATTGAAACTACGCCTACTTGGAAAGTATGTGTAAGTTGTAACCTCAGACTTTCGAATGGATATCTGCGAAATTACCATTTACATCGAGAGATTACGGTTCGAAAGTCATATGGTACAAGTCATTCCATCTGTAAAGTCTTAAAAACCGTGGCCACTGGTTCAAGAAAGGTACTCGATGTCCTATACTGTTTCGACTTTGCAGTTGATGCTGGTCAGTACACTGTGCCCGCTAACCCGTCGACTTCCGTTAAGACAAGTTTGTTTCCATTCCATTTTCTTAATGTTAACATTTGCTTTTTACCTACTTTTTTAAATTCCACTTACCACCACTGCAGCCGTATCTGTTGTTCTGTTGAAGATTAACTGTTCCATTCTTGCACTGGTCACACTTGAGTCCCTCGACATTATCCTTACATGTGCACCTCCCGCTTTCATCACACTGACTGTCAAGACTGCCGGCTGCATTGCAGTTACATGCCACACAACTAGGTTAAAACAAATTCATAGCAATCAGTGGCAGTAAAAAACTTAAAGTCATCTCGTTTTGTGGCCAGTTTTCATGGTAAAAGGAATGATCGTGGACTCCTGCTAAGTAGCAACCTTTTTTGACTAGTCGCTGTCGCCTTGGTGCAACGAACCCTGTTTTTTTTTTTTTTAACACCTACAATCATGGACAAAAGTGTTGACACATTTAAGCAAAACAAACGCTATCTATCAGCGTCTTTCCGTAATTGAAAGAACATCTTATTTGTCAACAGCCAAATCCCCCTCTCCCCCTTTTCAATGTTGAAATACGCTCCGTGGACACTGTCACGTGGTTACAACATTAAAAAGGGGGGAGGGGGTCGAAATGTGAGAATTGGGGATTGAAAAACTCACGCGTTTATCGTTTGTTCATGATTGTAGCAAGAATTTCCCAATTCAATAGATTCACCGTGCGAATTTAACTTAACTGCGTTCAGTTTAGCCGATATCAAAATTTGAGATTTTACAAAGGCAGGAGCTCCTGACAAAGGACGGAATGTATAAAGTTAGGGGTAGTGTCTGCCCGCACTCCATCATTTCTGTGAAAACATCGTGAAATGTAGAAATGTAAGCTTCCATAATTCCTCTGGTTTGAATGAGGGCTCTCACAAAAACTTCGTACTTCTCCAAAAGTCAGTATTCGAGCTCTATATGTGAGTTCGATTTTTCATTAAATCGTATACTGAAAAATGTCAGACTGACCGTTTTATCAAAATGTTGCCTGGCAGTGATGGTTGGTCTTAACACCACCCTATGATGGAGCTGTTCTAATATCACCTACCTCCCTATTGTTAAAAATCCATAATAACCAGCCACACATCTCTCACACCGGCGTCCACCAATGTTGGCCCTACACGTGCACTGCCCAGTATCGTTACAGTTCCTACCAACAGAGCCAGCAACATTGCATTGACATTGGATACATCCCTGGCCTGTGGGATTCCAGTAATACTCAGCAACACAAGAGTCACAGCGGAGGCCACCAACATTGGACAGACAAGGACACTGTCCGTTACTGCCGGAACACTGGAGTTCATCTGTAAGAAGAAAGAAGAAGGTTAAAGTTTGAGAACAAACACTCAAAAAAGGCTGCTGATTTAACTTGTTCCCTCTAGTTTCGCGGTTTGGTTTAAGAGGTGAAAAACTTTGAATTGCCAAAGAAACGTGTTTTTGATGTGCAATTGAAGAATCGTGAAGGCTACGCAGTCGCACTTTCTGTCTTTAGCAGTAAAGGTATAGTAGACTGCAGAAATCCTTATGTCAGTCATGCATTATTTCTAACTTCCTTGCATTAGTGTGGGGAATCTCGTTATCTCTGCACGCTTGCCGTTTTGGAACAGGATTAGTATAACAGTGCTGCAATTAAATTCCTCCCGGATATTTGGAATACCTCCCCCCTTCCCCCCAACCGATTTTTTCGGCGACATTCCTCTGAGGATTTCGAATGTCCCGATTTTTTCCTTGCTGTCTCAGAATTATTTCATGTTTCTGTGACATTTTCTCGAGTCTCCCGATTCCCGGCAAAATTCCCAGATTCCCGGTAAAATTTCCTTTTTTCTCCCGGAGCCAGCCTTCTTAGACTGAGTTATCACCCCACATCGCTTAGTTCTTCTACGTTCCGCCATTTTGAACATTGACTTTGACTATTGAAGAGTCTAGGGACGAGGTTGAATGGAGGGTGCTAGGCCAAGCTTTATTGAGCACGTTTCCATCAACAAAATAGCGTATATAAGATACTTGCCTGCTCTTTTCCTGTCACCATCAATTGTACCTTTGGGATAACAGTTACAGGGTCGACATCCATTCGGATCAGACTGGTTTAGACCAAACGTTCCCAGCTTGCACTGGTTACATCGTTGGCCAGTCACCAATGGCTTGCAAGTGCAGTTTCCCGACTGCTGTTCGCACTGCCCCGACCCTCCAACCGTTCCTTTAGTGTCACAGCCACACTGCGTACAGCCCTGAGGGTTACTTTGAGAGAGATTATAGAACCCCGGTTTACATGCATCACAGTTGTTGCCTTCCACGTGAAGTTTACACGTGCAGAGACCGGTAGTTATGTTGCATTTGTCCAAGAGCGATGGAGGTGTTCCAGCCACAGAGCAGTTGCACGAGCTGCAGCCATTCGGGGTAAGACTGTGGTAGCCTTCAGAGCACTGGTTGCAAGTCCTTCCAATGACACCTTGCTTACAAGAGCACTGTCCTGTGAGGGAATTGCAGCTACTCACACTGCCGGCTAGCGTCCCAAATGGATCGCAGTTACATGTTCTGCAGCCCAAGGAGTCTTGTCCTGACAGCCCCCAGAAACCTGACCTACATGCGTTGCATTGGGTACCTGCGAAACGTATACATAGTAAAGCAGGGGGTTGAGTTTTGTCATAGGTGAAACAGGCAAGGTTTCCGCACCGCCCCATACATTAGTTTTGTGTACATTTTGTGATTCAAAGCGGCCTATTCACTCTCGCCGTTTTGGAACAGGGTTAGTATAACAGTGCTGCATGTATAATTAATGCATGGGGTGTTGAGGCCTTTTCTGAATTTATGGAATTGTTCAAAATCTTTGAACGAACTTGGCACTTACGCCCTGGCGCGCGTGCAGTTACAGACTTTGTTTTTACATGTATTGGTTCTATTTCAGGCGCGGCAGCCCATTAGGTAATTCAAATAATTTAAATTTAATGGCGCAATATGTTTGTGGCGCGTACGAAATAAAGTGGATTTGGGATTTTTTAAGTCGAACTGGAGGTGTATTGTTTTTTTTTTCCGGCATTTTTAAAGGGTTTAATTGATTTCAAGGAATTTTGAGGGCGGACGGGAAATTATGTTGTCAGAACATGGGGCTGTGCAAAAATATTTCAGTGAAAAACAATAATCAAACGAATCTTTGAGCACATATTTTGAACTACAAGCATTTGCTGTTCCAGACTGATAGGCGCCTATATTTAATAAACTGTTTTTGGTACGCAATCAAAAAGTAATCCTCCGTCCAGATTTTTCCAAGTTTCCATGCGTTCAAGTGTGTTTGGGGTGAAATTTGAGTTGTTAGACAAGAAAAGACAATATTTATTTACTCACACTTAAACTAATCACAGAGGATCGTTATATACACCACAGGTTAATTAAAGAGAATAATAGGGGAAGTAGTTTAGGTAATTGGAGCCTAGAAGTTAAAGGAACCGTAAGGTTTTCGAGTTAACCTCTAGTAAAAAAAGGTTCTGAGTCAACACTCCTAGTAAAAAGATCCTGTCATGTTGTGAGTTGAATGAATCACAATACGATCGTTCATTTATAAATCATGGCCGACCCAAAATAACAATATTTACTCCAGCCCATTAAACCTCACCTGTCACCCTGTCTTTGCAGTCGCACTGTCCTGTGGTTGCGTGACATGAGCTGTTTCTGTTTTTGGTGCCATCAAGTACACAGTTGCATGCAACGCAACCAGTTGCGTGACTTCCCTAAGATCGAAGAAACCATCCTTGCACCTGTCACACTGTCGCCCCGTGGTATTACCTTTGCAATCACACTGACCAGCCAGCACGCCTGAATTGGAGTCATCCTGGAGATCGAAAATGAAAATGAGATAATATTCAACAACTACCCAAGAGGAAGAAAGGAAAGCGCTACAACTAGACCATAAATGTAGCTACGTGGCTATGCGATTACGGGGCTACGCGGCCACCCTGCTACGTGCTTCGCGGCTACGCGGCTTCCTGGCTATGCCGCTACTTGGCTTCGTGTATACGTGGCTATCACGGGTCACTCTTATAGGCTCGATTTCCGCTGCGGATTTTAGCTTTCGGAAAGCTCGCACCCGAGTGAGCGGCGGAAATCGAGCCTACACTCTTAAAGAACAAGGTACATGTACATGCATACTCTCGTTGTTTGTCGGGAGCATTCTGACCGACCGCGTAGCCCTGTTTTAGAGGTAAAACCTCGTAGCCACGGTAACCACTCCTTTAGAGGTAGCTAGTTATTCCGCAGTTAAGCCACCTGATAGTTAATTGCAAACCTTTCGTGCCGTGCAGCTACCATATCTGTTCTCCTATCAAATCATCACATATTTCCCTGTAGATGCCTTTGGGAGGATTTGTTAAACATAACGCCAAGATGTCTCCATTCGGAATTTTCTTGAAACAAGTCTCCTTATAATAGCAAAATGTTGTTGTGCAGAGAAAGTTAATGCTGATCGCCATTTGGATTTCATTGGCAATAAGCAGCAAAAGATTCAGAAATGAAAATGAAAGATCCAGTATAAATGCCAGCCGGTAATGTTTTTTAGTATATACCACACAAGTGAATAGTGCTTTTCGCGCGCTCTGATTGGTTAACTCGGAGGTGATTAGTAAGTACTATTCACCTCCACTTCGGTGAATAATTGTTCAACAACAGTAATTTATCTGAGAATGAATATATGAAAATCATATATTTGAACTGCCGATTAATGATTAAATATGTGACTGATCATCGCAGTTATGAACACTACTTAAGCAGTAGTGAAAAGAAAGCCTGAGAAAAATTCAGGCTTGTACGGAATTCAAGCCCACGACCTCTGCGATACCGGTACTGCACTCTACCGACTGAGCTAACAAGCCATCTGGGAGCTGGTCGTTTTGTTGGTTCGTAATATACCCGTGAGTAGTGTTCATAACTGCGATGATCAGTCACATATTTAATCATTAATCCGTAGTTCAAATATATGATTTTCATATATTCATTCTCATATATACGCCACTCACGGGTATATTACGAACCAACAAAACGACCAGCTCCCAGATGGCTTGTTAGCTCAGTCGGTAGAGCGCTGCACCGGTATCGCAGAGGTCGTGAGTTCAAATTCCGTACAAGCTTGAATTTTTCTCAGGCTTTCTTTTCACTACTGCTTAAGTAGTGTTCATAACTGTGATGATCAGTCACATATTTAGTAATTTATCTACAGGTATATATGTGCCCCTTCATCATGGAATGATATCACTATCAAAAACAGCCTGCAAATCCCCTTGGTGTTGTTCACGTGGCTAACTAGCCGATGGTTTTGGTCGGCCGTCGGTGCTGATACAAAGGGCTGTGTACCCCTCCCTATTCAGTGCCTCACTATAATTGTTACCCACCTTGACACAATCCAATTTTCCAGGCTGTACTCCAGGTCCCTCGCATCCACAAGGCGAACACACATCTGTGGCCTTAAGACTCTTTCCACTCTCCCGGTAGAACCTCGCCTTGCACACCTCACAGAAGCGACCAGTTGTATTGTGTTGACAGTCGATGCAAACACCCCCACCCCCAAGGGTGCGCGAGTTTGGGTTGGTATCAAGAGATTGATTGTAGACACAGCTGCTGGCATGGTCATTACACTCGCATTTGACACAGGGATGGGAGTTATCTCGGTCGCCACGGAGGAATGGCTTGTTATTATACAAGGGCTGGCAACGATTACACTGTACAGGAAAAAAAAGGTTCAAAGTTCAACGTCAAAGTGTACAACTATGTAGTATCTACGTCTCATAATAATGCCAATGCTCTTGATGGCTTAGGATTAACATTTTGCTTAAGTTGAAAAGTCTAATGTAACGAAAACCGAATGTAAACATAAATATAAAGGTAGATTAAAACATGCACGCCACCAATGGAAGTGGAAGCGAGGCTGGAGGTGACCTTGTTTGATACAAACTGCTCAGTCTTTCTTATGCAAATGTAGACTACACTGTAGTTAGCATAAAAACATGATTTTTATGAGAAAAGCAGGGAGGTCTGCATCAAAACAAGGTCACCACCATCTTCGTTTCCATTCATAGGCCAGGTTATTGAGCAGGCAATTGTAAAATGGACTATTACAACTAGGCAATTTCTAAATAGAATATATGTTGTGATTCAATTTTATCTTTGGTTGACATTTTTCCTCCCTTTGTTTTAAACTAATTATCATACATTACCATACCCAGAAACAAAGGGAGGCAAAATTTAAACCAAGGATAAAATTGAACAATAGCATAATAATACAGTAGTCTTGCAGATGAATTGACTCAAACATAATGCTTGTCTCTGATGTTATAAATTAACTGGAGAGAGTTATATTATTTTTGTCAAGAAGCCATCTTATTGACTGTTGAAAAAGGAATTATTTTAGTTTTAACATGTTCCATTTAACTGCAGCTGCCATAGATTTTTGTTGTAAAGTTTACTTTGTATTACGGGGTGTTCATTAGGAATTACTCCAGCTACAACCGGTACACAGAATTCTCCTGCTAAATTTTGCTTGCTCCTTGAAAGAGCTTTGCCCTTTCATATGGTAATTTTAATTTGTCACCTGTAAAGCGTTTTTGGACCATAGGGAAAGACGCTATATAAATGTATTGTATAATAATATCCTCCTATTACTTTACACTATTCTCCTGTTACTACAATTCTTAATGAAAACCCTGTATTATGACACCTGCAACAGGTTTTACCAAGTATTTTATTCGTATGAAATAAAAAATTATTCTATTCTATCCTAATTACCATTCAGTTCCATTTCTATTGCATCTTCTCTTGCTTGTTCAGGCCGGATCAAAGTTTAGTATGACACATCTAACAATAACCACGGTTTTCAATAAGTTTTGAAATAGCTGTTTGAGGTAACTAAAGTGGGCAGCAACCTGAAGAAGTTTTTTAATAATTTGAGTAAAAATACGGACAAAGTAGGGAGCAGTAAGAGGTAAATTCTGATTTTCACCAGTTGCCGGCATCTAATGAAACCCCTGAATAACTGAAACAAGATTTGATTGAATGAAAATAACTAAATAAGAATGACTTACATTTTCTCCCTCAGTATTTGTTGTTGCATTACAGTCACAAACACATTGGCCAATTTCCCCTCCACTCCCTTCAACGTAATGAACAGAGTTTGCATGGCCAAAACACTCGCACCTTGAAAACAAAAAATAGACAATTTAGTATTACATGCTTGTTATGTATAGAACATTTACAAGTCTGATACAAAATATTTTAGGTAAAAATTCACCTCCCATTAAACCTTGATGTTTACATGTACAGTGTACGAGATACAGTGTATGCCAGTTGAGAGTGATTTAATAAATCAGATATATGTACCATATTCTACTTAAAGCTGAGAAAAATTCCCCCCAAAGAAAGTCTGCCTTAATTTTCATTCATCTGCTACTGTAGATCAATAAGAATTATCAATATTTCACTGTGTATATAAAAAGGCTGAAGATGGATAAAGCCTTAATAATCCAGATCAAATTGGAATTTAGAAGTGTTGGTTATTGAGGAAAGTGGAAAACCAGAGTACCTGGAGAGAAACCTCTTGGAGCAGAGAAGAGAACCACCAACAAACTCAATCCATATAACGCCGAGTCTGGGAATGGAACCCATGCCACAATGATGGGAGGTGAGTGCTCTTGACTAACCACTGCACCATCCCTTATGCTCTTATTAGCAGTGGAAATAACTTAGGATGGATACAAATGAGCAGGTCCAAGAAATTCTGTAATTTAGTTGACATAACAAAAGCTCAGACACTCCTTACCTTCCAGTGACAAGTATCCTTTCCAAACCATAATAGTGATGTTGAGGATTCTGTACCAGGGTGTGGTTGTAGAAATGCATTTTGACATGAGTAGCCTTTAAAAATTGCAGCAGTTTCTCTGAGCAGTAGAGATTGTTGCAGCCTGCTCCAAATGGACGTACAGGAATTAGTGAGTCTGATGGAGGTGGGTACTCTGTCTGGAAAGTAATTGCATCCCCACTAGAACCTAACGGCCTGGAAAAGGATAAAATGCATTTGGTTACGATTATAGCAACGTTTCAGATGAGAGAGGGATCTCGGTAAGGTTAAAAATCCTAGAAATCCAGCTTATCACATGTCTATACCACAGGACAATGCAACAGTGCTTTCACAACCTTCCCAAACTTTGATACAAGTACAATTCTGTCAAAAAACTTAAGGCAAGAACTAGCTAAGGTGTGGGAGGGTGGGAATGTTGCACTCAGACCTGCAAGAAAACAAAAATCAAATCACATGACCGAGCGTGACATGTACCCAGGCCTCCATTCAGTGTGAGATAACTTCATTTCCTGCCTCTTTTGCAAGCTCAGCCAGCAGGAAAAACATTTCCTGACTTAAATGACTGAGACTATTCATGAAGAAAATTTGGATTTAGACCCATGCCTATCAAACTCTCAAAAATCTTCTTTGATCCCCCCCATCCTCCCAACTTTGAAAGCTATCTGGACACTGTATAGTAAGATGGTTACAATAAAAAACTATTGCCCAACACCCAGGGAGAAACTAAAAACATTTAATACAGGGAGGCTCCGCCCCATGGTCTGAATCCTTACCCTTTTATATACCATTTTTGACAGAAAAGGTACCCCTTTTGTGTACCTTCCCTTGACAAATGGTACCCCTTTCATATACCTTCTATTGGAGCAGTAGAGTCATAAGGTATGTGTTCGAAATAATTAATGATGCCCTTTAAGTGTTTTAAATACCTAAATGACAGATTTCCGTACCATTTCATATCCTTCAATTTGTGAAATCCCTACCCTTTCATATACCTGAAGCGTGAAAAAGGTACCCCTTTCGGACAGACCTTCCCTGTATAGGCCATTATAAGGAGGTATTCCCCCCCCCCCCCCCCCCCCATCACCCCCTTGGGGTCAACATGTGAAAACACAGCAGTCAGTCGAATATACACCTTGCCACAAAGTGACAAACTCAAAGTTCATTAGTTTGGCCTCTGATAGGCCATTGAATGATTTGAATTTGGGGGATGACAACGGGCATTATCCCTACATGCTACAGGGTACAAGCCATTGTGAAGGTTATCTACTAGTTTCAAGTAATTTTAAAAAGTAGCTGAAAATGTTTCAAAGTTTCAGTGGCACATCCTACCCAACCAATTCACAAGGTAGGTTGAATCATGGTTTAAAGTGAATGCTATTTATGCTGTCAGTGAGCATTTTATTTACTAGTCAGTTAGCGAAAAATGTATTTGGGGAATTAGGAAACTAACTTGATGTATTGAATGCAGTTGACAGAGTCTGGTTCAGATAGAGGTCCATTATTTGGTTGTTGAAATGATGCTACACAGTCTTCAGCAAAATATTGCCAGGGCTGAAAAGTTCTTCCGCCATCTGTTGATCGTTCAATGGCCATTGCACCCGGCAAAGGTCCATAGAAAGTTAGGAGAATATAGAACACCTGGAAAGGATGAAAATGGATGACTGAGAGATCCAGTGCTTCAAACTTTCTTAACTTGTGATCACAAAAATAAGACTGTAAATTGAGGGATAATAAACAACATGACTTGTTCATCCATGTTAAAAGATGTTCTCTCAGAAATGATTCACACCCTTAAGAATGGAAGGCATATTTGTCTGGACTTGAGCTTGGTAAACCCTCTGGAAATTTCAAATTTAGCTTAACACTTTTCTTACAAACATAATTTCATTCATGTGGCATTTGAGAGCCCCTTAAGGGGTAGGGTATGGACATATGCATGCGTTAGTTTCAATTTGAATAAAAACATGAATTATCGTTACAGAACTTTATGAACACTACTTAAGCAGTGGTGAAAATAAAGCCAGAAAAAAAAATCAGGCTTGTACGGGAGTTGAACCCACGACCTCTGAAATACTGTTGCAACACTCTACGCAGGCTAACATTATAACCAACTTGGAGCTGGTCATTTTGTTGGTTCGTAAAATACCAGTGAAGCGATAAATACATGTAAATGAGAATGAATATAATATATATTGGCATTACACCAATTTTCTTATGGGTTAGAATTTATCAAACCTCAAACGGAGGTTTAAAAAATTTTAAATCAGAAACAAAATTAATTTAAAGAGCAACAGATATCTTCTGAAGCAGTGTACTCACAAGAACGTTCACCATACCTGCAATCCACTGTAAGACAAATTAATGTCAACAGTTGCATACTCTGTGATCTCAGACAACCAAAAACCAAGCGTATCACCATCAGTAGCCAACTCAATAGGATGAGCAGTATCTGCCAAGCGAGACATTGTATCATCAATATTTCCTTCTTCATTCCTGAGACAGTTTGCTGGTGCAGCGACATTGATTTTAGGGTGTGTTGGAGGACAGCGGCAATTACTTGCGACATATGCTGATGGCAAAGAACCACTGAATGCTTCTATTGCTTCCCTGATGGATAATACACAGTATAATTATATATTTACATGCTACAGTGTGTATCAAGATTAGTTATAAATAAAAAATAATTGCAGTTAAAGCACACATGAATTGAAAATTAACTACCAATTTTTTCACATTTTAGATAGCTTATAATCCCCATATTTCATTTTCAGTTGTTTCCTCTCCTTTTTGTGGGGGTTTAAAAATTCCCACTGTGGCCTGAAATTTGAGACATTTTGCACACAGCCAAAAGGTCTCATGACATCAGTGGCATGTATGTTGAAGCGTGAAACATATCTGAGAAGGCAAAAAAGCTTAAACATGGAAAGTTTTGTGCAGCTGGCAGCCCTAGTAGTGAATCGTGGTAGTTCTCCAATATTTTTATTCCATAGAGCTCACAAAAACAGAGTGATGCACTCGACTGAGCACACACAAATGAAGTCATGACTGTCCACCAGACCCCAGGTCTTTGTCTAGAATTTCAGTGAGAAAGGCCCAACTTTCGCCGCATTTTAAAATAACTTCCTGCCACTTTGAGTATTATTTTCTCCTCAAAATGTTCCTTAAAACACCAATTTTCACACTGGAGAAAAAAACTGGCTTTGAAATTTTGATTCATGTGCACTTTAAGAAACTGATCAGCGAGTATTAGCCCGTGAGTCAGTTATGAGTCACTTAACTATGTGTACCCCATACATGTACATAATACGAGATTAATAATTAATAATCAATCTCGTATTATTTGGTTTTCCCTAATAGCCATTTGAAGAGTTACAGTGTAGCTAACAGGTGGCTGGCAAAACCTAGTCACTGCCCCTGCATGAAATCAATATGTCTATCATCAATAAATATCCAGAAATAGATCTTTCATGGAGTCTATTAACTCAAGTTCAAGTTCAAGTTTAGTTGTGCACCATTTAGAGGATAATACAATGAAGAAAATATTGAATAAAAAAAGGTTACACCATTGAATTTAAGCTCTATTAAGAGTGGTTTTCAATTTTGAGTATAATTTTTACATTAAACTAAACCAAAGCAGTTGGCAATCACAGCAACTGCAAACAGTGTTCATATACATGTAACCAGCACAAAGTGAGGGAAAATGCATGTTAGCATGTTGGTTTTGGTTTCCAGTGTTTTCACAAGTTTTGAAAGTAGGAGTTGCATTGTTTTGAGTAGGAGTTGCAAGGCCCAAAGGGCCTTGCCCCCCTAGGGGGTCTGGGGGCATGCTCCCCCTGAAAATTTTGAAATTCTAGACTCTTATAAACACATTTTCCAAGCAGTTTGAGACACAAAATGGGATATGAAGACGGAATGTGCTGTCTTAATAGAGTACTTTACATTGGAAACCACTGCCTACCACACAATCTCAGCCTGTTTACTTTGCTGCTAAATGTTCAAATGACGTATGCAAGGGGATTAAAGCAATGTTGCAGTGATATTTCAAGTTTATTTACTCACAAACTCTTTCATGGACACTTGGCTCTATTTAGAAAAAGCTTTATTTCAGAATTATATTTTACCCAACGGAAAGTAGCCGTTGCAAATGGAAAGATTGCCGTTGGATGCAATGGCCAACAGCTGGTTTTGAAAACACTGGTTTCACTTTTCAAATTTGGTTGAGAAATGAGTTACATGTATGCCAGCCAACCTCAAAGCAAATTAAGCACAATAAAACCATACTAAACAAGAATATTACTTTCTACAGTCATCTGAAAACTGCTCTAAACTTTACAACTAGGTACCGTATTTTCCGGTGTATAAGTCGACCTTTTAAGTCTTGAAAATCACCCCAAAAAGTCGACCTCGACTTATACACGGGTCAAAACGCAACGGTCATTCAGCGAGTGGATAAAAACCACTCACTAGGATAACAATAGACTCCAAAGTGAAGAACAAAAGGGAAACAACACAAGTAGTTTAAAGGATAATATTTAATGGCAAGTGGTACAGTATTGAATAAAGAAAATGTTTAGAAATACAATTGTTTGTTCCATGATTTGTCTCATGATCACTCGCATGCTACACGTACGTTTGGTCTTCATTGACATCACACTTAGCCTGTTTGTTGTTTCACATACCCTACTTTAAGTTTGTCTTCTCCACAGATGTTGCCACATTTCCTGTGAGTTAATTGGGTCTACATTGTGATGGTATTTGTGGGCGAAATTCTTCAATAACCTTGAGCAAAACCATCTCGTTTCTGCTCGTGCGATCAAGCACAATTGAGCATGACACAAGGCACGTTGCTGGCTTGGTAACCTCTCACTAAGCTCTCGGGTTCATTGCCAGGTTACCACGGTCATGAAAGATGGCGCTTTGTTTACAACTAAGTTCTTTTGTGTTTTTGAAGTGTTTTGAGTTTGTTTTGGCATAAAAAGGTTCCAAACATTTCGTATAAGTTACAATATTCATTAAAATACTTTTATGTTGAAGGTATGGCATTGAATTTGGGAGGTTTTCAACGATATTCTCGCTGAAGTGTTTAACTCCATGTCACTTGATCGATGCAATTTTTTCTCCATGGAACTTTATGCAACGAACTGCTAAGGATTTTGAACTCAGTTTGTACACCATGAATTAGTAAAATCTCAACTTTTGGTTTCAAAAAGTAGGGTCGACTTATACACCGGAAAATACGGTAATTATTAGTAGTAGTAGTCTTCTTCACCTGTTGGTCAAAGCTCTGGGGTACATGAGAATGTCCTGCATCAACCCCTCATACTGATCATTGCCTTAAGATGGAGAACAAAAAAGCATTAATTTTTAATCCATAATTTAACTGTTCAGTCAATGACATATTTAATAAAATTATTTGATTAATTACCAGTATTGTTTTGTAAGTCTAGCTATTTGACTTGACTGAATGTTTCATTAATACATGTACCTGCTAAATGCGGATGAAATAATTAATTATTCAGTTCAGAAACCCAGTTGTCTAATATAGAAATGTTTCAAAATCTGACGCTGTAATAATATTTAATGAATGTGACCTGATGACTTGCCACAAGTATCACCATATTATATTTAATGATATTCATATTTATTTCTTAAATAAATCATTCTTAATTTGAAGACCAAAATAATTAATTTTTAATTCAAGGAACTTGTGGAGGTAGTGACTGGCCAAGTTGATACTTAAGGTTCCAAACTGAAAATTTAGAGATCCTTGGGTTAAAGGCCCACCATGGCTGTTAGCTGGAGTTGTTTCCTCCTCGGCTCAGAGCTTGTAAAACCCCAACAACTACACTGTACCTTCCAAGGATGAAATCCCAAAATGTACCATCAAATGAAAGCTATATTTTCTAAGAAGAGCATTTCCTGCAGTTCGGTTTATTATCAAATGCCATACAGGGAGGTTCTTAAATTACTGTAAATTGATGAGCCTGTGGATGAAATCCTGAAGTGTGACTATTCAAAACAATTCAAAGCTAGTAAGCAGTAATTTCCAGTGGTACTGTTTGACAATAATTACGATTATTTTAAATTAATAATTAACTGGCATGTTCGTTGAAGATGTACATTAAAAGACTTTAGAGGATCTGGAGATCAAGGCTCTCCAGGGATCTTGTATTATCTACATGTAATATAATGATCCTTGACTTCACTGTAATTAACTCCTCAAGGTTCTTATGTTGGATCCATGAAAGAAGGAATAGGAATAAAGAAAGAACACCAAATGTATTGTATATAAGTTGGTTCATCTTGCTACATGTATAGAAATTGCTATATAACGTTTGTGCTTTTTCACTGAAAAACCAGACTTCATACATGAACACCATGGTTACCTTAATTATCTAACAATTCTTTCAATAGCCACTTACCGCGATATGTCTGTCCAATTCTGACCACAGTCCCTCGACTAGAGATGGGACCAGTAAGAGTGGCATTGTTTGCATTCATAAGCTCACCATCAATATAATATGACAGTCCATTATCAATTACTGCTACAGTGATCAAGTGCCATTCATCAGCACGAAGCTTTTCACTTTGACTCTGCAAAAGGGTGTATGTTACATCTGATGCATTTCCAGAGGCAGGCTGATAGTGAAACATCAAGTTGTAATCTTCAATGACAAGCTGAAATATATTGGCAAAAGCTGGAGCTGTGGTTTCATCTTTGGAAATAATTGTCCTGTTAAAAAGACAATAAGTAGAAAGCTCTATGTAAGCATCTTACACAGACGTCTTTGGGCTCATCATGCATTCCCCCCCCCCCCCCCCCAAATATCTGCTCAACTGAGCTGCCACTTCCTTTCGCCAGCGGTTAGCCTTTGTTTTGAAGAAACCAATCACCATCCATCTATGGTATAGCAGACAGCCAATAACGAACTGCATGAGAATGGAATCAACACCCATGGAGTAATTTCTGCCAAACAATTCACATGCATCATCTCGGAAAAAAATCCTGGGTCGAAGTCCTGTTTTCCACGAACTGGAAGATGAGCTATGATAGGCTAATGGCAGGAGAACGGAAATGGCAGTTCAGTTGAGCAGACATTTGTGGGAGAAGAATGTGTGACAAGCCTAAAGATGTCTGTGTAGGTCAGGCTAGCTCTATACCAAAATGTTGTATGCACGTTGTTATCATAACTCCACAAAGAGCAATATCCACTGTTCTTTTACTTCTTGAACCAGTGTTGGATTCCATAAACAGGTTGGATGATACCTTAATCACTCAAATCAATGTTCTCCGCAACCAATGTATCATTTCACTACAAATGACCACAGCTTTGATCTTTGTTGAGTTTTGTGGCACTGTGATAATCAAGCCCTGATGCCGTGATTTAAGTCAACATGTCCAGCAAATCATTCTTTTTTAGGGTGTAACATTTACAAGGGTGACCCAAAAGACCAGAAGACCAAAAAGATATGTTAAGAATTAAGGAAATACCTGACAACCGCATTAGTAATCAGATGTTAAGTTGTAATACTGACTAGTCTAGAACACCAAAATTACCAAAGTAAAATATAAAAGATAGCCCAAAATACACAATCCTGCAACCCTGCCAATGTGCTCCTCTGAGAGTTCACAACACTCATGAAAACGAAGCAACTATATATTAAAAGTAAGTCGGCCATCTCAACGTTGTCAAGAATTGAGTATCAAGGTTTAAGACTAAGTTTTGAGTAAATGAGCCTTGAGTATCAAGATGCACGACAAATTTTTCAAGAATCTTGTTAACAGCTTTTGGAGATCAATAATAATATTTACCTCTCAAACCTCAGACATTATATTAATTATAATAATTATACAAAGAGCTAAACTATAAAAAACAAGATCAGTTGGACACAAGGTACAGATCAACTCTTTCACACCTTTAGAGTCAGTTAATTGCAATAAAGAATTAACATTTCATTTGTTTAGAGAACATTATAATCATTTCACATGAGATTCCGATGTTTGTGAATTTCTTGATTACCATTAATATATTTTGATTACTTCCTGAAATTAAATACCAGGAAATACTTAGATTGTCTTCACCTGCATTTTTTTAGCAGGTAGTCACTGACTTGTTGAACTGAGTGCTGAATAAAAAAATGCTGACTAATTTCAAAATAGTTGAAGTTGCTTGAATCAGATAAGACTTAAGTTTAATAATACTGAATGTTTGATTTGTTAACATGCTTCAACGTAAAAGAAGTAGGCAATTCAAGAAATCGCAGTTGGCTACAAGCGTTCAACTGTTACTGTTATAAGTCTGGCTTACATTAGACTCTGTGTTAAGTTCTTATCAGGCATAATGTACACAAATAAAGATGACCTAACATTACTACATACTCGTCATATAAATTGAGCTCTGTTGTTGCGTATCATATATGACAGCTGAAATTTACAAGCCCGTCAGTTTCATAATTTGAAAGGATCCAGTCCATTTCACTTACCCTTTATTGCCCGCTCTTTGCTTTATCCACGCGCTGATGGTAAAGCCCGGGTTTACGTATGTTACTGCAGGAATCCTTCGAGGCTGAATATAAGAGTTCCCTTGAAAACGGTAAGAGTTTACAATTGATCCATTTCTCGGATTACCATTTTGTATAACTCCTTGTAGTTGCGCAACTGCTGTCAAATTTGTTGCCTCGGGTTTGCTATTTCCACAGTTCGCACAGCAATCAAATTTGCACGTTTTCTCTACACACGTCTGCAAAGAACCTTGATTCTTCAATGACTGACAGTATCTACTAGACGATTCTCCAAGGCCACAAGTGGATGATGCATTCACCGGCTTTAGAAAAGCGAGATCTACCAAGCCTGGAAAAAGTCCTTGGCCGTGTGATAAAGGTAGTTGCCAAAGAAACATCAGAATTAAGGTTAAACATTTCCATTGGCATTTGCAGCGACAATTCAAATTCATTATGGAATTTTTAAATTCACTGCGGTCTTCAATTCCGCTGATACTTGACATCCAAACAGAGACGCATGCAGTATATACAAAGTACTTTAGAAGGTGAAGTCTTTCGAATAGTGATAGCGTGTTACCTCCAAGTCACGCAGCAACAACCGATCGAGTCTTCCATTTTGCCAAAAACTTGATTTTAACCGTCCGTTTCGATCTACAATTACTGCAACGATCGAATAAAAGTTTAGGAACGTACACTTCTCAACAAGAGCATGCATAAATGTTCGATGATGCTCGATACCTTCAGTCTGATTGGCTAATAAGCTCTCACAGCACCCTTAGCAACCGCACCGTTTTGTTCAACAAACCGCCATACCGGAACAAGGCAAAGTAAAGGTATTTTTGAATCAAAATATGTACCAAGATAAGATACATTCATGGATTTTTGTTTGGAGAAAATCGTGTATAAAAAAATCTACCTCTGGAAATAAACTACGCCGTAGAATTGGCGCGGAATCGACATTTATGATTTTCAGCGCCAAACCGAAGCAAGCTTGAGGAATTTTGGAACGTCGGGAGTCTAAATCCATATTTGGAAGGCCGTAATTTCGATTCCAGGTCACTCGAGCGACAAGATGGCGGCCTCCGGTGGTGTGATTACCAATAGAAATCTTACTTCTTCTTCAAACAGCACATCTGTGGAAGTCATAAATGTCTTACAAGCCTTAGCATCTTGTTCAAAGGGTAATTTAACTTACGATACTAAGTGGAAGCCAACTTCTGAAGCTATTGAGGAGTTATCCAGACCGCCTCTTCTATCAGCCGATCTGTCTTCCATTTCACCATCTGGCGGAATTTCTCCCGACGAGCAAGAAAGATTCAGTTGGTCAGAAGATGGACAAGAAATTCAAAAAGAAGAAGAACTAGAACATAGTGATGTTTTTTCTATCATCAGTGGTTCTTCTGATGCGGAAATTGTTTTGGAAGACGACAGATCTAGAAATGCACGAAGTGACGAGTTGCTGGAAAAGGAGCTTCTGGCGTCTTACGATGAAACACCTATCGCCATTTTCCATTTTGAAAAAGAACAGAAGCTTCAAGCGCGAGAAAGACTAGATTCCAGAATAGAGAAGTTGAAAGAGTATTCCAAGCAACTAAAACGAGAGAAACATCGTTATTTACAACAAAAAGAGTCTGAACGAGTTGAAGAGTTTATTAAATCAGTCCAAGCACTACAACTAGATGAGAAGAAGAAAAGTGAAGAGGCCAGACTTCGACAAAAGAAACTTGAGCAGTCACACGAAGAGTACGCGCAAAGAGCTGTCCGAAGAGTCAAAGAAGTCGAAGAACTGAGGTTAAAAGTTGTTAGACAAGAGCAATTTCTGAAGGAGCGCTTAATGCAGTTAGGAGTTTCATTTAACAGGATCAGGGAAACTGCAGCAAGCATTCAACAGATTTTCCAAGGGTGTAAATATCAGTCATCACTGACTCCTTCTATGACCCATATACAAAGAGAGGTGGATGACGTGTTGAAGATTTCTCAAAACACATTTAGTGATGCAGACCAGAATGGACAAGTTACAGACGCCAATATGGCCTTAATGCAAGAGTATTCAAATCTGGTCCAAACCTTGCTTCAAAAGGCAAAATCCCTTGTTCAAGAGGTTAATGCCAAGGCAGCAAAGGAAGAAGCAGAGCAACAGGCCAGAGCAAAAGAGGAAGAAGTGAAGAAAGCAAAAGAAAAAGCCAAGAAGGAAGAGGCTGAGAGAGCTGCTAGGGAAAAACAGAACAGCCAGGCTTCAACTTCTGCAGGCCAAGGCTCTGCTGCACAACCAAAGACTGCTCTCTCAAAAGAGCTTTCCTCATGCATTTCAGCAACTGCATGGAAGGAGTATTCTCGACTAGTAACTTACAAAAGTGAAATTGTCAAGACAGCTGAACCTCTGAATACTGACAAGTCCTTAAAGCAGTTGAAATTTGATCTTCAGAAGGCTGTTGCAACACCAATTAACTCCATTTCTGAAGAGACAATACTTGACAAGATCCAACGTTTGACTAAATTCCTGTCAGGTGGATCTGTACAAGTTGGACGTAAACAGATCTCAACTGCTGTACATCCAGCTGCTCAGGTAGGTGAAGTCACCTATGTGCCCAATGTATTAGCTCTTCAAAACAAGAAAATATGGAAGTGGATTTGAAAGTGCCCTTTGTAAGCCCTTTTTTGATGAATTTGTCCTTCGCAAATTTTACCTTTCCTGTTTTGCAAATTTTCCTTCACAATTCAGCAGATTTGAGAAAGTTGCATTGTTGTAGCCTGCGTAGCAGTCGATTCCTTGCCAAACACTGCGTGGGCAGATCGAGCCAGCTAGCGGGCGAACGAGCGTGACACTAGGGTGAGCAAAAAAATGGAAAAAAACGGGGAGGGGGTGGGGAAGAAGGAATCGCCTGCAGTCAATCCCATACATTTTACCGAACGCCGTTCGCCCACAAACGGGGATTTTGATTGGTTAGTAGCCTGTCAGTCAAGAAGTAAATCAGAAATTTGACAGTTCATGCATCCGACATCAGAAAAACGATGAACTGAGGAATCTTTCAAATTTTCTGTTCAGGAAACGTTGAATGATCTTTCCCAAAACGGTAAACATATTCGGCTGAAACCGGAGCCTGAGGCCTGCAATTTTACCAGCTGGCTTTGGTAAAAGCGCCATCTATCAGATACTTGCGAGAGTGAAGGAGAAAATTTCTAAAGAATCTGTCCGTTTTCTCGCGATCTTCAGAGCTTGATTGAAGATCAAATAATGTAGGCGAAATCCATGGACTTGACTGCTAATTCATTGCCACAAGCTTCCCTTGTAGATGTAGGAGCGGGAAATTTCAGTTGCTAACTCGTCCACGGAAAATTCGCTGGAGAAAGAGTTTCAGTGTTGGTTATTTCGCCATTATTCGCTGTCACTAAACAGTACTCGCTTCGTTAAATTCCATTTTGTTGTCGTTAATATACATCCACTATCTCTAAAAGCCATCATTTCCTACCGCTAAATAATCCATTTGCTGTCGCTAAAGACTCCTTCGCTATCGCAAGATGCTCTCCTTTCAGTGTCCTTTGCCAACGCCATAACTTACATTCGCTGTCGCAATAAATACTCCTTCACTATCGCTTGCAAAAACTCATTTGCTATTGCTAAATTCCATTCGCTTTCGCTGATACTCCTTCGCTATCGCTAAAAGCCATTCACTATTGCAAAAACTCATTTGCTGTCGCTAGAAATACTCATTCGCCATCGCAAAAAAATTCACGCAGTATTTGCTTGCCGGTTGTGAAAAAAATTTACCTGAGGTTAATTATGATTGGTTCTAATTTGACAGTTGGTGTCCCAAGGGAGCGCGGCATTTATCTGGGCGTTCGGTAAAATGTGTGGGACTGACTGCAGGCGATTCCTTCGCCGCCCCACCCCCTCCCCGCTTTTTCCCAATTTTTTTGCTCACCGCAGTGTCACGCTCGTTCATCCGCTTGCTCGCTCGACCTCCCCGTGCAGCGTTTGGCAAGGAATCGACTGCTACGCAGGCTATAGCCTGTGTCACAGATGCAACCTAACCTGGTTAGTGACATCTGTAAAGCAGCCCAAATACGTTGTTCTATGTGCAAGAATTTGTGTACTCGCTATGATTGGTCTGTAGACAAAAGGCTTTTGTTGACAGTTCAATCATAGCATGTACTCAAATTCTGGTGCAGAACAAGGAATTTGGCACTGCTTCAAAGACATTACTAACTGGGGGTTACCAGTATATTACTTCAGTCAGTGACATAGGCTACATTGTTGGAGAATTCGTTAATCAAAAAATCCAGAGTAGTTTAGGCAGAGACTGACTACATGTTTATTAAGAAAGAAAACCATAGAAAAGGACGAACTGAAGAAAGAAAAACAGTCAAGGTTTTATTTTCGTCACCTGTTGTTAAAGTGCCTATGAAGCGAAATTTGTTTGTTGCTTATTTTAAAGTTTACCCCTAAAAACGCAAGAATATAAAAATTTGAGGTGTTTGTGATTAAAATTGTTGATTTTACGAGCGTTTGAAGTTGGGCTATTTTGCCTTTAAAAATGGTCAGGGGTCTGGGTCGTGTTTATTCGCGAAATTCTATGATGTGACGTCATTTTGGGTACAAAAATGTGTTTGCGCTTATGGATTATAGTGAAATAGTTGGAATACTTGTCCCCAAAATTACGTCAAAATTACGTCACAGCTATTGTCACATGTCTGTTTGGCCGCGCGATTCAAATGCCATTTTTGAGGGCAAAATACCCCAATTTCAAACGCTTGTATAATCGCCGATTTTAATCAAGAACACCTCAAATTTTGGAATGTTGAGTTTTATGGATTAAACTTTAAAATTAGCAAGAAACAAATTTCGCTTCATAGGCACTTTAAAAGAAAAAAAAGAAACAAAATTGACATCTGCCTTACCCATCAGCCTAACTACTGCTTAGGCAGAGCCAGAGGTCCACAGTGAGTAGCAGAGAAGAGAAAGGAAAGCAAAAATTTGAAAAAAACATTAGTAGAAGTGGCTCGCCACCTACATGTAGCAAGTACAAGCACTTAATAAAACCAAGCTGTTTAGTTCAGCCCAATCTCAACATTATTTTATTTTTTATTTTTCTCGTTGACTTCCAAATAATTCTTGGTACGCAACGTACAAAGAATTAAAGTATTTGGAAGAATATATGTGTATATCCTCAAATTATTGATAAAAATTGATTATCAGTTAGCTTTTTTTAATATAAGTGGTGGTTTTGCACTACAAAGTTGACCTTGGTAGTTCCATTCTGTTTCACAAGTACATTACACGTTTTCTCTCACTCTCTCTCTGTACCATGGTGTGCATGTACAAATTAGTAGGGATATCTAACAAAATCCCAGGGGGTCAGGAAACCCTAAGTCCACACAGTGGGGAGTGCCAGTACATGTACCTCTGGTCTGTTCTTTGGGAAGTAGAAACTAAGAGGGTTGTGACATGGCTAATGTACATGACCAGATCTGATTTGCAATAGCAGCCTCATAATTTTTTTCATTGCTTCCCATGGTAAAGGATCTAAATTGTAGATTATTGCTATGTTATTTCTCAGCTCACAATTGTATAAACAGGAGCCCATCACTAGCACTAGCAGCATAAAACTGCCCTATATTTCTGCACGGTGTTTTCACAGAGTAATTTACTTTAAGATTGAATCTCCCGTGAATATCAGACTCCAGCAAGAGCCCCGATGGCATCACAAGTATCTGCACCTGAAGAGCCTTTGTTGTCGCTCATTAAAACCTGTTGTTTTCTGGGTCTCTCACGGCTGTTGCCGTCTTTGTTGCCTTTTTCATAGGAAGAGGTAGTCTAAAAATAAATTGGTCTGTAAAAATATGTACATGTTAACTTTCCTTTACTTTGATTACAACTTTTGTCATGTCAACTACTGAACGTTTTTTTTCCAGGCATACTGTAAGGAAATACTTGCAAGGAAACTAGTTGACCAAGGCTCACAACAAGTATCCTCCAGTGTTAGCTCTGCTTTTCCCATTGCTGCTGTTGCCATAGGAGTATGGGCCAGTTTTCCTGATGTTGGCGATCTCATTCTGGTGCGATTCTTCGAGGAATGTCCCTTCCTTGTGCCGTTCTACATCCCCAAGGCACCAGAAATGTCTGATGCAGATTACCTGGCTTCGCTTGGTTATCAGTGTTCGGATGGGCAAATTGAGCAGCGAGACAAGTACCTCAAGCGCATGACGGGGATTGTGCGATTATATGCAGCAATTGTTTCCTCCATACCTCCGCCCTCAGGACAACAATCCAAACCACACCCTCATGGTCCTGAAAAAGGCTGGACATGGCTAGCACGAATGTTGAACTTGGAACCAAGGCCAGACTACACCGCTACAGCTCTTTACGAATTCCTAGCAGTTGCGGGCCATGTGCTGATGCGACAGTATAAAAAACAGTTTGGAAAGCTCCTCAACACTCTGGTGTTAGACTATGTGCCCAAGATTGAGAAAGTAACGGCAAAGGAACAGAGCGGACCTGTTAGTAGGCTTAAGACCTTTCTGGAAAAATGTATCGATGATCAGAGAATCCCTGTACCCGAAGGATATCTGACACCACAGTGGTGGCGATCTTCCAGATTTTAAACCCGTACCATGTTAATTTGTCTCGGTTGATTGCAAAGCCGCTGTAGCTGCTAATTTAGTTGGAAATAGTGGGAGGGTTGATTCAAAAAAATAGGTTTGCATTTTGAGAATTATTTGAATGATCAGTTGAGCTAAATAGTATATCTGCAGTTTGGCTGAAGTGCTGGATTGGATGGCGCGCGCCTTACTGGTGCGCCGTCTCGACCTCGCCCTGCTTTAACAGATACACGAAATTATGCCTGAGTCGCTACAAGATCACTCAATCACCCATGAAACTGTTCAACCAAAATTACGATCCTGGTGCTAGACGAATAATTCGTCTTGTGCTTATTTTAGCCTATTTTCTGTGTTTTTTGTCGACGAACATTTTGTCTGGAACGTATGATACGAATCTCTTTTATTAACGCTGGCTTTTTAACGGCATTTTTGTTGAACGAGTTTTCTAAAAAGTCTGTCAACCTCGATCCCAGGACGTTTCAGTTTAGAAACAAGGACAAGATCTGGCCTTTAATTTTCTGAGCCATCAGTTTAACAAGTGCTCTACTGATTGAGGAGACCGTGTAACCGCAAAGAGGGAGTTGTTCAAAACCCAGTGTAAACCCAACCCAAGCCCTAAGGTTCCTCACGGGCAAAAGGTGTGAAGTAACCAGGGGCTTAGCTACCTGTTCGCACGTGCGTACCTCAAAAAGTCGAAAATAAAAAAAAATTAATTAAAAGAAAATCAAAATACAAAAATTGAATAAAAAAAGCAAAAACCACAATTTGCGCAGTTCTATTCATTTCACTCTGCTTGTTTCTTTGAAATGAGTTGTTGATAAAACAAAAGACGGTGTTTTTCCACACCAAATGTCGGTTTCCAGAGAGAAGCGATCAGAACGATGTGACTCATTGGTGGACCCGCCTGCAAGCGGGATAGTAAAGAGTGAACGCGTTGTGGTCACTTCGTTTTACAGCCTTTAGATTGGCCTGTGCTCGCTCTGCTAGGCTTTCCATGGCCAAAACTCGATTACCAATTATTACTTTGCCATCGGCACTGACAAAATGACACAATATATAACTTCGGAGCGTTATGTAAGCTGCGAAGTTGTCCTCGCTATTCGCGATAAATTTTCATAAACATAAGGACAGGTCATATCTATTAGAAAGCAAGACAAGATTAGCTCTGTGCCTGTACCGGGAAACCAGTTATAACTTCTATGCAAGCTATGAGCAGTTACATTCTAAAAAAAAAAAGCTTGGGGAGCATGGCGCAGAATGATCGGACATCATTAATATTCTTATGATTAAGCATGTCATTAACATAGACCGGTCTAGGGTTGTTTCGGGGGGTTCGGTCGAATCACCTAAACAAATTAACGTCTAAACGTGACTTGCAGTTACCACAAAACGCTGATGAAAAAAACAGAATAAGGTAAAGCAACAAAGCATGTCACTCACAGCAGCAAACGGAGCGTTTTTTGACGTTTGTTGTCAGCGCTAAGATAAGCTTTGGTGCAGTTATTGCTAGGGTTAGCTTATTGTTCAGTTTTTATGAAGCACAAGGTCGCATAGAAACATAAGGCAAGCCTGATCAACCTGAACTCAGTTTCTTATGTCAAATTAACTGAATTCAAAATAGATCTGTAAATGTAAATTCGAATGAGCATCGATAAATGCCGATCGTTTTAGCATATTCTTTCGTTTTGACTCAAGAGTTGACTTAAATTTACAGCTATCAAAAGATTATGATTTTCCCCTCAGAATGCTGGAAATCGCATTTCCGAGGTCTAACATTTCAAAAATTTCCAGGGTAGCATACCGGCGGATCCCCTTAGAAGCTCCCACTTTCAGTGGTCGTAATTATTCGAACTCCCTTTTTGTAAATCCTAGATCCCACCCAGAAAGCTCTAGGCAGTTATATCTTTCATAGCCTCAGGAATTCAGTTCATGGAGACGTACACATTTACGCACCGATTATTCAGTTTTTGTCGATTTATAAGAAGTACTAACCTGAACTTAACTAGGGTTCAATTGCGCTATGTATGTGCTTTTACAAGGAAAACAATGCCGGGCAAAAACAATGTGGTACACAGCGGTAAAAAAAATAACTTATTTGTGAATAAAAGTCTGAGATACTACTAACTTGTTTGTTCATGCTGATCAATTAATGACAAGAGAACGAAGCACTTCAATTAAGAAACGTAAAAAAGAAACAGAATATACGACTTGGGTAATATTTCATATCAAGTAACAAAGCTGACGCTTACAATATAACCTAATGGTAAATGACACCACTTCTAAATTCCAATTCGATCCGGAATTCTCGCAACCTCGTTCCCAGGGCTTTTCCCTTGGAATTTCCAAGGGAAAAGCCCTGGGAACGAGGTTGGAATTCTCGAGGGTTTATTACATGAGCCCCCGGCTCGGGAGATTGCGCAACCACTCCCCACGTTATCGAGCTTAAATAAATTACTTTTACTTTACTTTAGGAGGAGGATGTAGAGGGAGACTTTAAAAAATTGTACCTACCCGTGGAAAAATACTGGCTACGCCCTTTCGTTTATTAGTACTAAATGCGTAAATCACGAACTTCGTCATTGTCTGTAGTACGCGCGTGGCGTCTTCTCGCAGGTATTTTTGACGTGAACTCGTGCGTTTCGCTCGCTTTACTATAGGGACTACTTGAAGTCTAACAAAGTTTCATCAAGAGCCATATTGCAGTTGTCCTTTTATGGCTTCGATTCAATTCTGCCCTGGTCTCTAGCCGCGCTTCAAGAACTGAACGGCTCGAGTTTCGTAATATTTAGAAGTACAGTCGACTCCCGATAACTCGAACCCTCGCTAACTCGAACCTCACGCTAACCCGAACCAATGTCGATTTCCCGTGGATTTCTTTCATACAATAAAACGACGAAGAACGAAGCTCAGATTTAGACTCACTGTAGACTCGGCCTTCCCGTGGAAGTCGGCTGAGTAATAATCAGAGACGTAGCAATCACGACTTGATGACAAGCACAAGTCAGTCCTTACATCGCTCCTGCTCTGGTTTTTGTTCAATCCTGTTCAATGGCACGACATAACTCAAAGAACATTGAGTTTATGGCGCCTTGTCCTAGCTGTACGTCAAGAACCCTGGAGCGCGAACAGATACTCTAAACAATCCTCTCACAAATCCTTAGAAAAGTTTTCTAAGGATTTTTGAGCGACTCCGTCCCCTCATGCTAATTCGATCTCTAGACTGGCTTCTTCGAAGTGAAGTCTTGGCGTTCACGCAGTCAGTGATAATTTCAAACGAAAATTTTTAGAGAGCTTATCGAGGGGGCGTTGGGATTTTCGATTTTGGCCATTTTTAGGCTGGTTTTTTCGGTTTTTCGGTTTTGGTGTGGGTTACGGTTTGTGGGTTTTGCTTTTACGAACATTCGGTTTTCGATTCTCGGCCAAAATACAAGCTGGTATCCGACGTGGTTTTCGGTTTCTCCTATTTGGTTTTAGTTTCTTTTCGGACGACACCAGTACCGTTTACATCAGTACTGATGGCAGCAATTCACAAGGTCAGCAGGATGAGTTAGGGGCATCTAGCTACTACTATGTCACATCCCCTGACGTCCAAAAAAGTAACAAACTGTGCAATCGCATGTTAGACCATTTTGCAGCCAAAACAGGTCACAGGTGACTGATTGCTGCAAGATTTCAATCGAATCTCTGAATTCGCGTCTAAGTTCCCCAAATTCTTGATTTTTGATGGAGCTTTTAATAGAATACCTTCTTGCCATTGCAAAATCCCTAATTTAAACAGAGACAAGGAGATATTCCTGATTAGGCCCCACAGGTGTTTACTAGCTAGATAGCGGCAATTAAAAAGAAAGTAAGTTTTTACAAAAACGGTAAAAGCAAAGTAACTGTAGTGCTTGCGTCCCAACACGCTTGTTGTGTAGTTTGAAATGAAACCCAATTTAATGAACCGTTTTCATTTTATGTCCGCTATGCGACCCCCTGCTATGTCGATACTTTAAAATTGCTGGAAGACTATTTCGGATAGAGCTCGAAGAGAAGAAAGACCCAATACTACTGCAACAAAAGCCTTGAGGGATTTGAACCCAAATCTTTACGTCCTTTTGAAGATTTGTTTCACAATTGTTATATTCCAGCGCCCAGATGCGAATGTAAAACTGAGGGGCTCTAAGACGGCTCCGCACTTAAAATAGAGCAAGCATAGCTCAAGGAAACCTCTCTTCGCTTGCTTCATGCACATTCACTATGATACAGACATCAATCTGGGCGAAGTGGTAGGCTTTTTTACTCAGAAGCGTTCAAGGAGGCTTGAGCTTGGCACACTACTCAAATCCAGTTCGACCAAGAAGTATTGTGGTTTTACGTTTGACTGTGATTTTCTTTGTAACGGCCTTCTAAACGCACAAAATGTTGTCCTAGACAGTACAATGTTTCAACATTTCCCTGGGGAGCATGGCCCCGGACCCCCTAGCTAGAATCTCACGCCTTCGATTCTCGTCATTTCGATCCTTCGGGGCTCAAACGCACCTCCCCACGCAAAAACCTGTCTACGGGCCTGGTTGGTGATTAACAAATGGCATCCACAAATACCGTGATGAAATTAACATAGTTTATAGTCTGTATCCTCCACGTGCCATAAATGCACCAGGTCGTTTAAGGTTTCAGAAAGTTTCGGTTTTGACGAGTTTGTATTCGGTTTTCGGTTTTAATCCAAATTCACTTCGGTTTTTCGGTTTTGGATGCTTTGAGCAGTTTTTCGGTTTTCAGTAGACCCCAATGTCCCCTCCTTATCTGTATGGTCTCGGGTACCCGAGACAACCCTCCTCCCCGAGACAACTTTACCGAGCGTTTTGAGAATTGCGTGACCGAGACAAAGTTGACCCTACTTAGTTATTCAAAGCATGTCTCAAATTTACAAATCCTCATTTGCCCTTCTTTCTCTGTATTTGGCCGCTCTTTGATTGAATATCGTCAATATTGATTGAAAATTTCCTTCCTAGGTTCATTTTTGCTTCGATACTTCTTTTTATGAAAGGGCCAGTGAGCCATCGGCCAATTCGAAGTTTATAACGTGTCACATAACTTAGCTTCGTACTTAGCTCCGAATCAGTTTCTTCCCCGCTCTATCTGATCACTGTGGGTAATGCTGGCTTTTAAAATGTAATTCCTTGAAATAAATTTGCGTTTTTAAACTCAAAAATTGGACCGAAATAACTTTTTTTCGCATACGCGCATATTGAATTTTCGGCCGTCTCGTCCCGGGTAGGCGAGACAAAGGGCCGCTTTACACGAGCCCGGGTTGGCCACCAACCCGGGTCAGTTCAGCGTCGAATTTTACGTTTACATGAGCCCGGGCTGGGTGAGGTCAGTTCCTTTTTCGCTCGGTTGAAAGGGCTGGTAACTACTTGTCAGTGAGGAAAATGCGGACGAACCCGGGTCAGATGGGCCAGTGTTTATATGAAGAAATTGAAGAAATTTCAACCCTTCTAGCCGGGTCAACCCGTGTCTCGAGAAGGGTTACCCGGCAAGGGGGGCTGACCCAGCTTGACTACTGTTCAAGTAAACGCTTATAAACATTTGACTGTAAAAGGGTTACCCGACGCGGTGATTCAACCCGGGGTAAAAAGCAACCCGGGGTCGTGTAAAGAGGCCCAAAGTGTTAACATGATAAAAAGTTGTCCCGCTTGCCAGGGTTACCCTACCTGCCGAGGCGAGACAACTCGCCTAACTGAGTTGTCTCGCCCACCCGAGGTTGTCTCGCCCATCTCATGTAAACGGTTTGTAGAACTTTTCAAAGAAATAAGTGGAAAAATAGCTCGCCCAGGGTAACTCGGGGGGAGGGTTGTCTCGGGTACCTGAGACCATATAAACAGGCCCTAAGTGGGTTCGCAAAGGCTATATATATATATATGTAAAACGGAAGTAAAGATTGATTTCCTTCATCATGCCCTCAGTTCGATCTCGGTCAAGTGTCCGATATATGAACAGGCCTGCCGGTTTTTTGGGCGATATCTTTATGCAGCTGCGTACTTTTGCACAACTGTTCGTTGTTCAGTGATATGGCTGACGAGAGAACAACACTAAGGGGACTTCAATACACACGGATCAAAGTGGAAGACGTCGGAGTCAAATCAAAAGTGAGAGATGAAGTGCATGCACATGCGAATCATTTCATCAAGGAAAGCCGACCTTACTTCCCCAATCAACAACTACGCAAGTATATAGACTGTCCTTACTTCTTAAAGATTGCTCAAGTGATGTGTTTTAACAGCCTCTTAGGTGCCATAGTTCTCGTGGATGGATATGTATATGCGATCCCAATCTTCCTCTTCGCGACCTGTTTGCTATTTTTCTTTATTTTCTGTCAACACGAGTGGGTGAATCATAAGTCTCTGCCTGTTGTTTTGAAGCAGCCCGTTTTGATGAGTCAGAGCAAATTGAACGCCTTCTACGAAGTAACTGTAACAGAACTTGACGGGGTTGCCTTACAGAATTACCAGGCTGGTGTCGGCTTCATTCAGTTGACGCAGGGAAAAATCAGATTCCAAGCCTTTAACAGAAAAGCGATCAAAGATATGTCCAACGCAAAATGCCGATCACGACTGATGCTGGTTCTTTTCTTGGTGGGGACTGTTTACAACTGCTACTTTATGCTGGCTTATTATAATTACCCTCTTGGACACTAGCATATTGCTAAAACTTGGAATCACTCTAGCATAATAATATGAAATAAAACAAAACAAGTTATGTGTAATTTTCACGTATAGATGAGCAAAGAAACAAATTCGTTCTGGTTGATTGTTTGTATGCAGAGCATTAGTCTCTCAAGCGGCATCTGAGGCAAATACAATTTGTAAAATTATTGCAGTCATTTTTCAGAGCTTTCGAGGCCCGATTGCTTCGTTATTTCCTAGAGAAGTCTGAGACATCTTGCAAAGAAAAAATATCCAACTGATATCCTGTTATAGAAGACAAATGAAACCAATGAAACTGGATAACCGGGAATGGTTGTTTTCTCGGCTTTGTATCGCATACTTTAGGACGACTTTACGTATTCGGTGACAGAGATTTATATCATTTTACAATAGTGTGTCGACTCTGAGAATAAAGTTTTCGTGAGGAAATAAAAATGGAACAGCAAACTGAACAAAGCACGTTCTTAATACCAAGAATTTAAGACTGGTTGAGTTGCTTGTTCATTTGAAAACATTTCTCGGAAAAGCTTTTAAGTAAAAAAATGACGTAAAGGTCACTTCCGACTAACTGCAATTGATACCGCTGATAAGGTTACAATCTATCACGAGATTTTGCATTTCAGTTTCTTTTTCTTGCGCTTGTTTGTAAACAGTTTTAGATTTTCATTTCAGCGTGTAAGTTCGTTAGGTATTAACTCAGGAGACCATCCGCCTTAGTGAATGACGGTTGTAAGAGTCAATTATTATGCAAGTATAAATGTAAAAATTGTAGCGTGAGAAACGTTAAAGGGTGCGTAAAGAGAGAACTGATGTGGCGCGCGTGGACAGGGAGAAGGAGAAGAACCGGAGAAGTTGTATTGTTGAGTGTTTGGACTGAAAACGTGCAGATCACTGCTGAAACTCGTTAGCAGATGCTAGCTTAGGGATCAGTACGGTCGCATGCGGCACGCACGAGAAAGTTTACCATTAACCGCTGCAAGAAGAGTAAACTAAGTGGAAAAGAGTGAAGACCTAGCAGCGTTAGAGGAGGAAAACCAAGATAAGAGGATCCGGAGACGGAGAATACCTTAAGTGAGAACCGGAGAAAAGAACAGGTGTTTGGGGGGTGTAGATTTGCTGTGGGTTTGGTACGGTGTGTGGTTGGGACGAACTGCGGAGTCCCGCCGAAGACTTTGAAAGATACTAAACAGAAGACTTCGAAAGATACTGAACTGTTTATTGTAAATAATCAAGTGTGTGAACTAAAATTAGGTCTAGTATAATCTTTAAGTTTAAGTTAAGATTACTTAAGTTTTCTTTTGTTAGGGAAACAAAATTGTAGTATTAAAGCAATAGATCACAAGTTTCTATGGTTTATTTATCAATTATGGACTAAAACCAATCTCATATCCAACAAGCGCGAATGGAATAATTGTTTTATTAAGTTTTTTTTTTTCAGAAAACTTTCACTTCCCGCGACAAATTTTTCAGCTTGGCAACACTTGCACGCGCGTTCATTTCCATTTAAGGTCAAACTGCGGTATATGAGCTGATAACCGTGATTTAGTGAGCCAAACAGGACACTAGACACTAATGCAATATCCGAAGCTGAAAATTTAATAAAGGCTGATAAACCACGCGGGATGTTGGAAGAACACGAGCCTCTAAGCCATAGAAACTTGGGATCTATTGATTTTATATAAAAAGTCAGAAGACGCACGAAATTTCCATGAGTTTACTGGCACAGTAAACCATCGCTGATTGACCAATCAGAGTGCACGCATTGATTTGGTTATTATATAAATAGGGGTTAATTGGTAATTGCCTTAGTATTCATTATAATTTCAATTTAAAACTTTTAGGTACAGAGGGGTAAATAAGTATTTACATATTTCATATTGTATTATCGTTTGATTGAAAATCATAAGCTTCTTTTCGTTTTTCTTGTTGTGTTGCAAAATTGTGGGAAGGGGTTTTGTGTATTCCGTTTTGTTTCTCGCACCCTTGCGAACGCCAGGTAAGCTTGGTGGTGTCAAGTTTGGAGCACTGCCAGTGGACCTGTCCCCCTCCTCCCCCTGGGAGCACTGCCAGTGGACCTGTCCCCCTCCACCCCCTGGGGAGCACTGCCAGTGGACCTGTCCCCCTCCACCCCCTGGGAGCACTGCCAGTGGACTTGTCCCCCTCCACCCCGTTTAATTAGATTTTTTTTCCCGTTTGGTTACCTATTTTTTTGACCTGTATTTGCTGTAGCGACGGTAACGCGTTGCCGCTCGTTTTGAAAAAGGTCGGTTATCTCAAAATTCAGTCAGACTTTTCGTAACATAACTTGAAGATTGTAAACTTCTGAAGTGCGACAACTTTTGGTACTAATTCAAGTAAATTGCAAATGAGGTTTTAAATTCCGATTATGCTCATTCTCGCAATTTTTTTTCAAGCTTTGCAAGGAAACGTGAACGGCTCAATTTATGCACGTTACGAGGTTTTTGACTTGTGTATGCTTCCCGTTTAGCCATTTCCAAACTAATTTATTTTAAAATCATAGCTTTCTAGGAGGCCCAATTTAAATCAAAATGTTATTAGCACCTATACGATAATTACTTCAACACAGAAAATAGTGTAAACTTTTAATATTTCCTTGTAAAGCTTGAAGAAAATTTCGGGAATGAAAACAAAACAAAACTGGCCTTCAAAACTTTATTTGCAATTTACTTGGAAACGCTCTTACAGACTTTGTTTAATTTGGCCTACAAGCTGCGGGACTTGAGTAGTTTACACTCTTTAAGTTAGGTTATGACATTTCTTACTGGATTTCGAGATAACCGACCTTTTTAAAATTGAGCGGCCGCGCGTTATCGTCGCTATGGCAAAAGCCGGGACTTGTAAACCAATGAGCAAAGAACCTTTGAGCATACGTCGAAAAGATGTAGTGTCATTGAAATCGAAGCTTGTCTTCTATAGGAAATTTTGATTTCAACAGGTACAAATCTAATGCGAGCCTCCTTAAGCAAGAATCGGACTTGGCTGAATTTGCTTGGGCTCAGTGGATTCTAGAAGTGGGTGAACATTCTTTGGAATACGCTCGCCTAAGGTGAGGTATTTCTCTTGAATTCTTTTGTTGACCTGAAAACAAAATACAAAATTCAATTTATTCTTCGGGAATTAACATTATAATTAAAATTCAAAAAATTAAGAGGAGGGGCCTCGATAGTCCTAAAAGTTCAAGGGATCTCAATGACTTTTGTCGCTAACTGCGTATGGTCTTGATATAGCGGCATGGAGACGAGCATTTATGCCATAACCAGATTGCTATATTCATTAGCTGTGTTTACCAAGCAAAAATAAAACCGCAGGACAATATCGGAAAACCTTACCTTCAGAAATAAAAATATATATATGACCATTCGTCTCTGAAGGCTCCACGACTCCATTTGTTATATATAATTGCATACATAAAACAAGGGAGAAGGAAATATACGAGTTAAAAGTGACAACTATGAACTGGTCATCAGAAACATTAATGAAAATCTTGAGACAAATTCCTCAGTCTCCGCGAGGAGTCGTGAAGGTTTAAAAAAAATTTTCGAACGAAAAGATTCAACGAAACAATTCATTTTAGCAAAAGAAAAGTTGCGCTAGGTCGCGCGTTCGAGCTGAACTGACGGATCAAACCATGTTATTCGTTTTCTTGTTGTTGGCATTGGCCCACAAACGAAAAACGTATAGCGTAAACTTAATATGGCGAAGTATCAATAGTTCAAGGAGAACCTAACCTGCTGGGCTCCTGATTACTGATGCACAGCACGAAGACAACAAGCCAGAAAAACGTGAAACAGTGACTAATTAAATCTAAGGGCTATGCCTTATGGCTCATCTCTTTTTAAATAAAAATTCATAACGTGATCTTCAATGAAACATATTTTGATCAATAACTACTGCACGAAAATTCGGCTTACGTCTCACCTTGCATTCCGCATCAAAGGCTTGACAAAAGAGCGTGCAAAAGAAACTCCTTTGACATGTTTTGTGATGGTTGTAGTTTTTTTTCTCACCTTTCAGCTTTCTTTCGCTGGCGTCAAAGGTTTTATGCCTTTGATACGCATCAAAAGGTACCTATCAAGAAACCAAAGCAACATTTTACATTACGTTTATGATGATTTTGATATCAGTTGATAGCGCATTACCTTTTGGCAGGCTTTACCACTCTTGACCTTTGACTTGTTCAGAAAGGTGAGATACAGTGATTTTTCATTCAGTACCGATGGGAACGGTAATTAGTGGGTTGGTACAGTTAACTTGTCGGAACGAATCTTTGTCATTCCAGTTGTCATATTTTTTGTAATTTGGCATTCAATGAAATGCTTAACGTTACGACAAAGGCAAAGCATTACCGTTTAATGTAACTTCATCATACACAATATATCGTCACAGAGCGTACACTGGGGTAAGGAAATTTTAACTGAAGGATTCGTACTCCCCTAGGAGTAACTAATTCGGCCCTTCCTTCTGGATCACATTTTTGGTTACACATGTAGAACAAGGGGCTAATCACTGGCGTTATAACCTGAGGGATTAAGTAAAAGAGAGAAGTGTAAAGCTTGGATATCAACAACCTCATTTGCCCTTTTTTGCGACCAACCTGCAAAACAAATTGCTATTTCAAATGAATAATTTCAAGGAATTTTTTCGGCTCTAGCTCGGTGTACAAACCTGCAAGACTCACGAATGACGTATATCAAAGAAAATAAAGCATTACACACACACACACACACACACACACACACACACACACACACACACACACACACACATACATATCCTCTCCCCGTCGGGGCTTTTCAGGGATAGTTTACATCACTGGCTGGGGGACTTGACCAGACTGCTAGTGCAGTTTACAATTAATGAAGTAACTAATGCGTGCCCCCGTAATGTAGATATCTAGGACAGACACTAGGGGTGGTCACAGCCAGAGTTTTGTTACGTCCCTAGTGGTTCTTTTACGTCCCACAGAATCAGATTAAGTGAAAGTACTGTGACACGGGGCCTACGGTTTATCGTCCTTATCCGAGAAGACTAGCCATTTGCAGATATCATTACAAAGGCAGTACTTTCTCCTCAGTTATTTTTAAGACCCTGAGTGTTGGTCCGGCCGGGGTTAGAACCCGCGACCTCCCGCATGGTAGTCCGGTGCTCTACCACTGAGCTAACTGGTCTGCGGTCGAAAGACCTCTCTAAACAATAGCGTAAAGCAAGGATACTTCACAAATTAATGTGATTAAGTAAGCTGAAGCCACTCAAAAGGCACTAAGGCCACAAGGTAGCGGGCATTACCCCTCAAATCTACCAAAGCAAATATTGAGCCCAAGCATTAGCAGCCATGGACAGCTGTTTCGGCCTTGTTAGGCCTCATCAGCATGGCATAGCTAATGCTCAGGCTCAAGTACCCACATATCAATAAAACAAGCAATGAAAACGTAAAGCTTGTGGGATGTGGCTGGAGTGACAAGGATACTTCACAAATTAATGTGATCAAGTAAGCTGAAGCCACTCAAAGGCACTAAGGCCACAAGGTAGCGGGCATTACCCCTTAAATCTACCAAAGCAAAGATTGAGCCCAAGCATTATAATTAGCAGCCATGGACAGCTGTTTCGGCCTTGCTAGGCCTCATCAGCATGGCAAAGATCCCACAAGCTTTACGTTTTCATTGCTTGAGCCTGAGCATTAGTTATGCCATGCTGATGAGGCCCATCAAGGCCGAAACAGCTGTCCATGGCTGCTAATGCTTAGGCTCAATCTTTGCTTTGGTAGATTTAAGGGGTAATGCCCGCTACCTTGTGGCCTTAGTGCCTTTTGAGTGGCTTCAGCTAACTTGATCACATTAATTTGTGAAGTATCCTTGTCACTCCAGCCACATCCCACAAGCTTTACGTTTTCAATAGCGTAAAGCAGATCAATTTTTGCTGGTTAAGGTTGAGGTTTGCTTTTAAGCACGGAGACATTCTGTCGGGCTGGCTTCATCCACCATGAAGTTCTTTCTCAGTTCTGTCGCTCTCTTCCCCTTCCCTTACAGACCTTACAGTGACGGTCGAATAAACCTCAAAAGCAACTTTATTTTATGCAGCCAGACGTTCGAGTTGTTTATCTGACTTATTTCATCATAATTAAGAAATGTTTTTTATGTAAAGCCCACTTCCACGAAGACAATAGCTGGCTAATTAGTATAGGTTCTCATGCAACTCTTTCAATGGAAAGTTAGAGATGCTACAGTAGATTCTCACACAACTTTGAGAAACTATCGCGTAACACCTCAGCGACATGGAGAAACTTATAAACAATCTCGTCGACAAACCATGCTCTATGAACAACAGATCGAAATAACAGCAAAGTATTTTGTTACGTTTTTTCGTTTACTGCCGTGTAGCATGGAAATTGTGCGGTTTTAATTTTTTTTCGGATTTTGCAGATTGCTCTCGATTCGCAAAATTAATTCCAGCAGAATAAAATGCGGCAAAAATTTACTCTCTTCAGTCCAATAACGAAGTCTGTTTATTTTTTTAATGTAAACTTTCATTACTGGGATGATGTATATGTGACGATAGATTCGACTCTTAAGTTGAAACCAACACTACAGGACTTCAAACGTTGCCTGAGAAGCCTTCTCTCGAATTTTTTAGTGACTTAATTGCTCCACTTTTTATTTCATTAATTTATTTTTATTAATAATTAATCGGTTTGATTATGTCATTTACTAGTTAATTAGTTAATTAATTTACTTGTATATAGCATTAGTTATCTCTTTATTCTGAAAAGCCCATTTGGGACGAATAAAGTATTTATGTATGTATGTATGTAAATAATAACAATTAACATTGCGGAACAGCAACCCCATACTCTTTATCACAAACAAAACTACACGGTACGTGAATATCATACATAACAGTGCAATGTCTCTTAAGGCCCTGGCAAACGAGGACATATTGCTGCAGGCACATTGTTGCGGACGCAAATGTTTCCATGTTTGCCCGCGCGTGCAACATTTGTTGCGGACACAAAATTTGTATTTACAACAAATGTTTCCCAGTTTGCGCAGCATGGAGACACAACAGTTTGCGTTGTGTCCGGCTCGTTTGCTCATCCAAGAAACATCATGAGCAACAATGTGTCCGCAGCAATGTGTCCTCGTTTGCCAGTGCCTTTAGTCCGGTTCTTATGTATTATGGTGCTCGTCAATTCGAGCCTTCAGCGCTCAAACGCACCTCCCCACGCAAAAACCTGGCTACGGATCATTCATTTAATTCAGTTTTTCACGGTTCATTTGGTGTCAAACATTTAAATTTAGCATTTTTGCATTGAACCTATTATACATTTTTCATTTCCTCGTTATTTAGCATCTGTAATCTTAGTTAACTAAGCATATATTTTCACTGCTATATAATAAATAATAATAAAATAATATTTAGTCAGGATGCTAACAAAACGTATAGAAGTTTTAATAATATCAGTGAACATTACATTACATAAAAGTGCTCAAGTGATATGATAGCAAAATTACTTAATCTAAAATGCTAAAATTCGTGGTTTTTTTTTTTCGTTTTTCCCACTCGATTTGGCATTTTATGGGCAAATTGGGTTGTTTTATTCTCAAAGGTGGATTTTTTCAGAAAAATGTATCCTTTGCTTAACCCATTGACTACCGAGCATTTTGCCGAAAAACACCTTTTGAAGCTCGTCGAGCCGTTTTCTGGTCAGATTCTCGCCAAAAAGAACCAAAACTGCCCAAAACTCTGTTTGCTGGTGGAGTTTATCGCGCCCTTCTGTTCCTGATGCTTAATATTAGTTTTCCAAGATCGGGCATGCGCAGAAAACAAAATTCCTGCCCCTCTCCTTCTACCTTTCGCTTTCTCTCCTCCCCTTTTCTTTCGCTTTTCTTGCCTCGCTTTCTTTTTCTCTTGCTGGGAATTTTCTGGGCTTCCTTTTGGTGGGAAAAGATTTGTGAAAAACTTTTAGGATCATAGAATTAGGTGGAAGGAAGTGCAGGTGGGTAGTGGAACAAGATTTTCATTCCAATTTTGGGCTCAACGTCACTTGGTTTTTGCACGTTTTCTCCGGCCTGTTGGACGGGATTGTGCTCATTTGGGTATGGTTTGAAAGATCTCTTCCTCCTACACATGCTACGTGTTAACGTTGTCCGTGAGCATTAAAACTGATGACGTCACAAGCGGTACAAGGGAGGTGGTTCTTCGCGGCCGGTTTTGGCCGCCACGGGTGCTAGTGGGTTAAATACTGCATTTCCAGCTAGTGTTCTAAAAAGGGATAAAACAATCTGAGAACAACCTTACAAATTTTTAGTTTATTATCCTTTCATAGTACAACTGATGACAAACAAGACTTCTTGTCAAAATTGGCCACAGCAACAGCGGGCACCGTGATAGTGGTAGAGCAAAGAAAACTACCGGTAATACTGTTTTGTTTAAATGTTCCTTTTAAGTCCCCTTGTTGTGAGTATGTTGTGCGTGAGGAGTATTCATGAAGACAAATTGTCTTCTCTTTTTAAGTTAACTGTAGTATTCAGTGAGGCATTTCTAATCTATTGGTAAAAAGGATTGGAAGCCTTGAGGTCCTCCCCCAGAGACTGCACCAGGTCAGAAGTTGCCAGCTTCTTCTCCAGCATATCTTCAACAAGGCTGTTTGGGTCCCTTCCTCCTCCGTAAGCTAACATGGTATGACGATACCTGTCACCCATTACTCTGGAAAATGGATCCTTGATAAAGCACTGGTGCCAGATGCGAGAGGCTACAGCTCTGGCCCACAAATAAGAATAGTACTTTGCACCATAACCATTCAGATGGGTAAATCGCTGTTGCCAGGCAGTGCCTGTAAGTGGATTAAAGATAATAAATACCAATAACTATAACTGTAATACTGTTTATGAAGTCGAAATAAATTGCTTACTTAACCCATTGACTACCGCAGAAAACAAAATTTCCGCCCCCTCTCCTTCTACCTTTCGCTTTCTCTCATCCTCTTTTCTTTCGCTTTTCTTGCCTCGCTTACATTTTCTCTTGCTGGGAATTTTCTGGGCTTCCTTTTGGTGGGAAAAGATTTGTGAAAAACTTTTAGGATCATAGCATAACTACACCTGTAATATTGTTTATGAAGTTGCAATAAATTGCTTACTTCAGCAAAAAACTTAAGATCTTGACAAATATCTTTCAAATAACCGTAATATATCTGTATGTCTAATTTATGTTTTCTATGTCTTTCATACATCCTTCTTATCATTATTTCTGGAAATAAATTCATTGTGATGGGTACCTCACAGTCTTGCAAAGGAAATAACTGTATTCCGGTATTCCCAGTTATCAACAGCTGTATCTTGGAAAAAAACTAGTCAAGAGAAAATCCTTCTCTAGTACACTGTATGTGTGCCTCAATAATGTTACCAATTAAAAGTAACTTTTCCTTTCCCCATGGGGGAGGGGGTGGGGTACTTGACTCATGTTTTGGTATAGAGGTTTCACTGGGAGTTTGAAACTGGGACCCATGCATAATCAAATGTACCTGGGACATGAGGAATCACAGTGTACTGTTCTTGCACTTGAGCTAAGACATCTGTCGTGGATCCAGTGAGTGGGTGGGTGCCATGATAAATCTGATCAATCAGGGCATACAGCACTTGCCGTTGCATCTCAAGAGCTCCAAACATAGTCCGTCCTTGACAAAGCCGCACAGCCACCTCATCTGGCAGGCTTTGCCCTGTTTTATAATGGCGGGCAAATGTCCTCAACACTCTGGGATCCCATGCAAAGAACTCCATAAGCATGGAGGGGACCTCAGCAAAGTCTGTGGAGCACCTAGTGCCCGTGACATGCTGGTAGTGAGTGCGAGCAAGCATTGAATGCATGGCATGCCCCATCTCGTGAAAGAGATTTTCCACCATGTTGTGAGTGAGGAGCGGAGGGGAAGAGACACCAGGTGATGGGAAGTTGCACACAACAACCACCACTGGTTGCTGGTAGGAGCCATCGTCAAGCACACGCCCACCTGATGATAACAAAAAAATTGAAAGGTAACGGCAATATTTAACGTTAAACAAGTTTTCAAATTCACATACCGGTATTTTGGAGATGCAGTTGTGAGCAAACTTGGTCTCTCCAATTAACAGGGCTTGAAATTAACACTTAATTAGTCTTTCAGAAGTCAAATAATGCCAGTAGAACAATATGGTGGCCAGATTCTAAATTGTGTCTGCCAATTTTAATCACCAACATTATCTTACAATAAAATATAATTTTGGAACATTATTTTACATGCAAGAAAGTGTTAGCTAGGAAACAAAAACAGCAAAGCGAAGGCATATGAAAGAACTTTACCACCACCTCTTGTCCAGATAGGTGTCAGTATTATATGTACGTGTATACAAGCAAGTAGATGGAGGTTCCTTGTTTCATTTTCGGTCATTAGATCAGTATAAATTGCTCACAAAGGTTTCAGCAAAATATTCACCAGTCGGTGCTAGTTTGCACAAAAACCAAATTTAAATATATGATATGGATTAAAGAAGACAATTCCCAGTCATCTGCTTAACAACTTATATTTCTCACAGGGGTAGGCAGGTGAGGGGTGGGGGGGGGGTGAACATTGTGGTGAGGTATACTGTAGATCTAATACTTACAACTATTAAGAACCTTCAGTTTCAGATCTGCAGAGTACAATTTGGGATTACTTGTACAGCTTTCAAACAATCAGAATTGAGTAACTTTGGCGAGTGTACTTTGAGCAACATTATAATTATAGGGTGAAAGAAAACACCATAAAATTGTTTGTATGTGTGATTGTATAACTGTGGGGGTGATTCATAGCTAAATTTGGTAGACACATTGATAGATTACCTGAATCGCCATGTTTACATACATACATACATGAACTTTATTTATACTCTAATTTCAGAGTAGCCTGAAAGGCTAATAGCTTTGAGAACAAAAGAAGAGAAAATCTTTTTACATACATAAAATTCTATATACATACATAAAATCAATGTACTACATACATGAAAATCTATTTACATACATAAAAAATATTTAGCATACAATTAAGTCATATGACGATGTAAATATAGTTTTATACCAAACCAAACCTTATACAATGTAAAAGCATTCACCTTTAATGGTAAAATGTGACTCTCCAAGAAACTTTTCTTCCCTGTTAAAGAAGTCACAGTAGATATACCCGAGCATCCCTTCTGTTTCATGAACTACGCCCAGTTTTTGGACATCAGGGGACCACAGTTCGCCC
>JAEMWC010000027.1:1630000-1660000 GCA_016490735.1 Pachyseris speciosa
GGTATTCCCTCTGTGGACAGTTTACTGCCTATAGTGACAATCTGTAGGCATAATAATGATATCACCAATCAGAAAATGTTTTTAATGCAAATAATAATAATAATAATAATTATTGTTATTATTATTTGCATTAATTGAGTGATGGTGTTGTTTTTCTTCTGTTTTCTTTTCTTGAGTCACTCATTGTGTTCAAAATCTAGAAGCAAACTAAGGTAATATCCCAAGCATGAAATGCTGCAAAAACTTCGCTCAACTGGTTCTTATCGCCCGCCAAAACTCCGTATGCAACCAGTATGCAACTATAATTATAAGGTATCATACAACATCCCGAATGTAGTTCGACAGTTCTAGATGTCAGTGGTAAGTTTGACAAAATGCCCAAAAACATGGCCGACGAGAACAGTGTGGATAATAGTGCTTCAACATCTTCTGTTTCTTCGCCTGAAAAAAAGCGATGGCCTTGCAACCAGTATCTTTCTGAACCAAGAGTAAAGATAACAGAGACAACCCTGAAGAAGTGGCCGATGAATATCCTGAGGGCTTGTTTCACCCATGGATAAACTTGGTATGCAATCAAACGATGCCAACATGCCAACTTGTTGGCAAATCATGGCCCAGTTTCTTCTACCTGAGTGGTGTTTCTTCCAAAAGAGATAGTTTTGAACGTCCTGTGTGGAACATTTTACCTGATGAATACTTTCAACATTTTATTTTACTTGTGGAAGCAATCAGGTTACTAGATCAGTTCAGTTTCAATCCAATGCTTTAGAAAGTAACGTACCTTTTGCAGCACTTGTTTGAGAGTGGAAGCATTATATGGTAGCACGTAAGTATGAAATACACTGTATTTAATGTTCACCGTCTCCTTCATCATCTTTTATTGTGTAAAGAACACTGGCCCTTTTAATGTGGGCCTGCTCTTGCTTTTGGTTTGACGATTACAACGGTGACTTGAGAACATTATTTCATGAAACAACAAAAGTGGAACTGCAGATTGCATTTTCTGTTTGTGTCCAGTAAAAGATCCCAGAACTAATACATCTGCTTCCGTATGGCTCAGCTAGTAGAGTTTTATGAGCACATGACACGGGGACAGTGCTCTCTTAAGTGCAAAACATGGAAGGGTATCTGACAATGTACGCTAAATTTCAGAATGCCCGTTCACTTATAAATTTACATACCATTGAATAACAATGGCGTCCATTGAAATATGCTTCGTTCTTCAAAAGCCGCTGACAAAAGGTCTCAAAAGTGAACAGGTATTCTGAAATTGCTCAGTGTGTATGCACTTGGTGTACCAGCTGTTTTAAGTACAGCTCTTGCAGGTTTTCTTGAAAATGAGTTAGGTGCACATATCAAAGCTTTTACCTTTAAGCAAATTCAAATGAACAAGGACGTCAATCACAGCAAAAGCTACTTAAATATTTCTCGAAGGAACAATAACACAGTTGAAGTGGATGACTCAGGGTTTCTTGAAGTCAAGTTGTATGTTAAGCCTTGAGTATTATCTGCAAACTGCCATTGAAGTTCCATATTTTGTTTTTGCCCTTCATTTTGGTTTGATTTAGTTCCAAAGAGGAGCGATGCCAGTCAATTTGGGATTCTGTAGCTCATCAACCCTGTCACTCCCTATAATGTAAAATGATTGAGCAGTGGGCCACCAAAAACTGGAAAATCAACAATGTAGACATTTTTCATGTGTTGTGGCAGCAAGTGTATTGATTGTGTCATTTCTAATAACTTTTCATTTTTTTGTTACATCATAGAATCATTCTGAGTGCTAGCTTTTCTAGAAATGTGCTATTCTGAAGGCTACCTTCAACAGTACCTCTTTGTTGAAATACTTGATCTAAATGAAAAATATGGGTGAAGTAGGGTTAAAATATACTTTTAAGTATACTTCAGTGTTGGAGAGACTTCTTCAAACGTGACTAAAAATGCTTTTTCAAGATTAAAAGTATGCTTCAAGTATACTTCAGTTTTGGGGGCTATATTTGTAGAGCCACTGACTTTTAAAAGAAGTACACTTGAAGTATACTTCAACAATTTAAGTACAAATGAAGTACATCTTGACTAAATGTACTTCATTTGTACTTTTTTTTTATAAATTTTCAAATGAAGTATACTTCAGCTGTACTTTTTATCTGGGAAGTACATACTTAGTATACTTAAAGCATACTTTAAGTATACTGAATTTCTGTAAGGGGGGTGCCAATCCTGTTGCCTGTTTACATTGTTGTGCACGAGGCCTTCCAAGGGGTAGAAAACAACAAGTGACATGATTCTGGAAACAGATGACAGGCTTCTCCCAAATCACCAACAACCGACAGAAATTGTCGGAAAATGTGTGATGGCTTGCAACAGCAACAATTCACTTTCCATTCCTCTTTGTTTTTTTTTCTTTTGTGACATTGCCATTTGTCCCTAATGAAACAAAGCGAGAAACAGAGTCGTAAACAAGCAGCAAAGCTTACACCAGACCACCTCTTGGAGGGCCTCATGCGTGGCACTATGTGTTTCACTTTCAATTAATGTGACAGTGAAACACATAGGGCTATGCACAACATCTTAATTTCGGGAAAGCATTTTTATGACATAAGGTTTTTATGTTTTACTTCTTTTAAAGTATATAAAGATAGGATTTCTATAGTGCCACTACGATCAAAATCTCACTCTGTTAAATTAATAAAAATGCATTTCATATAGCTCATTACATGTAATTGTACTCATCCTTACCTCTAAACTGAAGTTCCAGCCCAGTAAAGTGGAAATATCAAGCTTAGAAAAGTGTCGTTTTCAACTCCGCCGTTACAAAATTATGTTCCAGGGAGCCTGCGATGAATGTGGTGATTTGCAAAGCAGTCGTGTACTTGTAATGTCATGTTTTCAACTTCTCTTCCTTTGGATATGTTGCACTCTAAGAAGTGTACTACCAGTTATGGGAATAAAAAAGGAATGTGAAAGTTTGATCATAGTGGCACTTTAAGGGGAAACTAACTTAACTACAGACTTAGCGTTGTTGCCAAGGGATTTTTACGAATTGTATTTGTAAAACATGGTTTCTCGGTGTTTTTGCCACTATATTGGTGAAACATGCGAAGAGGTGAACTCGTAAAGTTTATAAATTGTTCTTGCGCATGTGCAACTTGCTCCAGACCCCAACCATGTTTTAGAGAGAAAAATCCCTAAAACTTGGAGCAAATTATGTGTAGTTCCGATTTATTTGCCAATCGGAGATATTCCAGCCTTCTTTACAAGCCTACGTAAGCAATTGTTGTTAACGTACATGTATAACTACAATGATAATGATGAATTGGTATGAATTTGCGTGCTTATGATGTCATAAATCTCACAAAAACATGAATTTCCAAAAATCGATGCATAGAGTTTTGCACCTTGGCAATCGTCAACCATTGGCAACATTTCCGTTATCCAGAAGTGTACGCCACTCGAGTTTTAGGCCTTTTTCTGTTCTGGTCACGTGACTTACCAAATATGGTTGTGACTCAAAAATCTTGGAAACCTTTTTTATTATAAAAACAAAGCCAGACAGCTTGCCTGTGCAAGTTAGGTTTTCCAAGATACGAAGGTTGGGAACTTTCCATAGCAACAATGTCAGCTAATTTTGTAGTTAAGTTAGTCCTCCCTTAAGAAATTAGTCATTTTATATTTTAGTCATCTTGATAGAAATATGTAATTTAGGTTGGTGTTTTAATTTGTAGTCAATCTTTTTTAACATTTATTGTTAAGTGCCACTGGACTTCTCTGGAAATGGCGCTATATAAATAAAGTATTATTATTAATTTATTATCGTTATTATTATTATAATTATTATTATTATTTGTCATCTTTTCTGTCACAGTCTTTGCTGGTGTTCTTTTCATGCATCAGCTGAATGGGGAGCAGGGATGGCGTGGTGGTGAGAGCACTCGCCTTCCACCAATGTGGCCCGGGTTTGATTCTCGGACTCGATGTTATGTGTGGGTTGAGTTTGTTGTTGGTTCTCTTCTCTACTCCGAGAGGTTTTTCTTCAGGTACTCCGGTTTTCCCCTCTCCACAAAAACCAACATTTCCAAATTCCAATTTCATCTGCTTGTAAAGCGCATTTCATCATATACACATGGAAAATGCGCTATATAAGTTCTAAATTATTATTATTATTATTATTATTATTATTATTATTATTATTATTATTATTATTATTATTATTACTGAGTGCAAACCATGCACCTAGAGCATCAGTCACTCAAGTCATTCATTCTGTTCATACACTAAGCACCTTCCTGAGGATTTGCGCAGATCCCAGTGTGCTGATCTTTTGGGTCTCTGTCACAGTAGCTCTCTGATACTCTCTTGATGTTTTCTACCTTCCCCTTCTTTACTGTGGCCCAGAAAATATTGAGTATGCCCAGGCCATGCGAAGTGGTTTACATGTAGTTTACATTCCATCATCTCTGGAAATTCCAATTTAGTTTGATAGTTTTCTTTCAAAATGTTTAAGTTCATTCCTGACCTCACCCATCTTTTCTTAGGATTTTAATTAAATCAACCTTCACAGGAAGGGTGTAGAGATATTGGAAATGCTTTGTAATGTAGTTTTATGCATGGCCTGGTAAAAAGGTATTTTTAATTAGCTAAGTTTAGTGAACACATATGCTTTTCGGTATGCTAGTGTATGGTAATGTATAATACATGTAATAAGTTTAAAACAAACTGGGAGGAAAAAAATTAAACTAAGAGTAAAACGATATTGAACCACAACATACAGTGTATGCTCTGTCTCCTAACTGGGTAAAATTATATTATCAAATGATAATGATGAATTAGTTATTGATTTTAATTAATTTTCATCCCAAAAGAGGACACATCTTCATCACTACTGCAAAACAGACACCCAGTAATGTGAATGATATATGAAATAAATCATACATGAACTGCGGAAATGAAATCAAATGAAGAATGATCCTCACAGTTGTGAATGCAATTTATGCAATTGCGAAAAGAAGCCTGAAAAAAATTCAGGACTTCAACGGGGTTTGAACCCATGACCTCACGATTACCGGTGCGATGCTCTAACCAACTGAGCTATGAAGCCACTGACGTTGGAAGCAGGTCAATTGTGGGTTCATATGTTCCTGTGAAAGAAATGAGTGTGAATGATATATGAAATAAATCATACATGAACTGCAGAAATAAAATTAAGTGAAGAATGATCCTCGCAGTTGTGAATGCAATTTATGCAATTGCGAAAAGAAGCCTGAAAAAATTCAGGACTTCAACGGGGATTGAACCCGTGACCTCACGATTACCGGTGTGATGCTCTAACCAAGTGAGCTATGAAGCCACTGACGTTGAGAGCAGGTCAATTGTGGGTTCATATGTTCCCGTGAAAGAAATGAGTGTGAATGATATATGAAATAAATCATACATAAACTGCAGAAATGAAATCAAATGAAGAATGATCCTCGCAGTTGTGAATGCAATTTATGCAATTGTGAAAAGAAGCCTTTAATTAGCTTCCTCCTTACACAGAATTACAATCCAAAGCGTTTCAAAACCTGTCTTTTATTGTGAATAGTTCCCTACTTTTTTTTTCCAACTTTCAACTTTATTTCAATAAAAAATAGACTGGCCTGCAAAATAGCAATTGCTAATCTAGGTGGCCCAGTGGAAAAAGAAATTAAAATGAAAAGAAAAGAAAGGAAGGAATAATATTTTAAGTTACAATAATTCAAATTTTTATCATTGTTTTATTTTAATCACCATTGCATCTAAGGAAAAAAATTAGAAACGAGAAGGAAATTTACAGAGAGTGGAAAGCATATAATTTATACAATCTGAATTACTTACGGTAACTGTTGAACCAACTTTTTGAATTACCAGTGGCGCTGCAATATAGTCATTTTCTCTTTTTGATGGAAATCACAAATTCACAACATGGTCTGATTTCTGATTGAAAAATCACTGACGGGTAAAACAAATTTTGTAGTGATATCAGTCATGACAATGACGTTGACCATGACAAGAACAATGACAATGATAGTGATGGTAATGATAATAATAATAATAATAATAATAATAATAATAATAATAATAATAATAATAATAATAATAATAATAATAATGACAACACTGAATCCTTGAAGGGACCAAACCACTGATGGGACCAGAGCCAGGTTGACTCAATTGGTAGAGCGTGGACTACTGAGCGAAAGGTCACAGGTTCAAACCCAGACTGGACCAATAACCAGGGTCTTAAAGAAACTGGTGAGCTCATACTGGCCGTGTGCTCAACATCTGCTTTGGTCCAGATGATTGCATCATTGGGCAGTGATGTTAAGCCATTGTCCTTGTCTCCTTCATCTCCACATGTAAAATTGGAAGGGGATGTAAAAGAACCCACACACTGATCGAAAAGAGTAGGGAGCGTTGTTCCTGGATCTGTAGTCTGACCTCACACACATGCAAGGGTTGGGTGGAGGCTGGGTGATGGGCTGACGACACCTGTCACCAAGAGCCTCTGCTGGTCACAGAAACCTCTTAGGAGGCTCTACGTGCTACTTGGTATGGATAAGGATAAGGAAGGGAAGGAAGGACATTTTTTTCTGCACATTTCTTCTTCTTCTTCTTCTTCTTCTTCTTCTTCTTCTTATTATTATTATTATTATTATTATTGCAGTTGATAAACTTATGGATGCTAAAATGGTAAAACATAGGGTGCACAGCATAACCTATGCAGTCTGAAGGAACTATTAAAAGAAACTACTGAGTTAAAAAATGTACATTGCTTACAATAAAAGTCTAAAGTTCTCCGATACTAATATTGAGCTCCTATGCCATTCCCTCAGGGAAAGTCAAGAAAGTTCTCACTATGTTGAGAGAAGTTGAGATGGTAGCCTTCTGCATCCTTCCCAATACATCATAGCCCCTGCTGCCAAAGAGCTTCCTCATTGTCAGGTCTAGATCCCTTGACCATTCCCCTAGCACGTCAATGAAGATGTTGCATTGTTCAATGTCATAACCTGGGTACTGCCTCTTCAGCTCGAATCGCAGAGGCCTGTACTTGACCGTCTGTTCCTCGGGCTTCTTTTCCTGATGCTCCATCCACGGACAGGACATCTCTACAGCCCACACCTTCTTATTCTTGTGGTCCACAAATGGAGCACCCACTACATTAGCCTTGACGATGGTGTGCTCTGCATAAACTGGGACATCCCAAAATGCTAGTGCCTCAGGTGACTCGTAGACTGGTTTGGGCACTGCACACGAGTACCAGGGAGGAACTGAATCAATTAGCCTCAGTTCCCTCGCCATCTCGAAGAAGAGGACTTTCAGTGCTGTGTTGTGTCTCTCTAGGTATTTGGACTGGGCCAAAGCAGAGCACTCTGCTAGCACACACACAAGAGTCTCAGGAGATATCCCACACAGTCTACACATGACGTCGCCCTTTGTTGTACCTGTTTTGTGGACTGTGTACACCTTAGTGGGAGTGAGCTGCTCGTAAAGTTCCATTACCCCAGCAATGGTATGGGTAGGAGGGCATGTCCAATCACGTAGCCAAGCAAAGCATCCGCTCTGACTTAGCTCACAGTCCTGCCACCACCACCTTCTTCTTCTTCTTCTTCTTGTCGCTTGTAATCCTTGGCTTGCTTGTTTAGTCTCTGAAGCACCGGGTCCAAACCCATGGGCCTTAGGTACCAAAGAGTTCACTTGATTGTTTTTAAGATTTTTAGGGGCCTAGCACCTTCGTATTTAACCTTTTTAATTATTTCTAAGCCTGTGTCTAAATATAACTTAAGAAGTTCGAACGACAGTACCTTGCTTAGTTATCCGAATGTTAAGCCCAAGACTACTCTTGGTGAACGGGCCTTTGTGTTTGCCGCACCTAAGTTATGGAATGCTCTGCCGAGATATATCAGGGAATCCACTTCTATTGACATTTTTAAGAGAAAGTTGAAGACTCACCTTTTTAAAAAGGCATTTTGTACCACTTAGATTATACATGTAAAATCATATTTTTTTTAGCTTAGACTACATGTATTTTTTAAATTTTAGCCATAAGATTTTTATTCTATATATCATTGTTACCGTATTTTGTTATTATTGTTATTATTATTATTATTATTATTATTATTAGTATGGCGCATTTGAATATATTTATATAGATACTCGCGCATTATAAGTTTTAAAATTAAATTTAAATTAAATTGATTGACAGGACCCTTCTGAGGATGATGATGATGATGATGATGATGATTATTATTATTATTATAATGGGAGAAGCATGCTATGACTGAAGTGTTTTGCTCCTTGAAGCCATTGCCTTTTTGGGACAACCAGTCATGTGTCAAAAAGTGAAGGTCACTTCTTTTTGTTTCTTTTTTTAGCCCTTGCTAAAGAGAGGTCTCTTGCTATTGATGTGTTAGTTCATCCCCTGGATGTAACAAAGTACAGTGGACACAAGGATCATGCTCAAGCTGTGTTTTTGTATTTTGAGAGGGTCTGTATTCATGAATATTATATACATGTACATGTACATGTACATACGTATTCTAAATAATTATGAGTCTGTTGTTTGCCTTTTGATCCATCCTTGGCAAAAAAAAAGTATGAGAAGTAAATAAATCATTATTTAGCAAGGGTCATATTCTTTTAAAGAGTCTATGAGTTGCAGTGGCAGTTGAGTGATGAAATTGTGCAGCCGATATGATGATGTTGTGTATGTAAGCAAAAGTACAAACTGAGGGAGGGCTGGAGGGCTACGCAAAATGCAGAGACACTGAATGCAGATACACAATAAATATTACAACATTAAGTGTTTTTATTAGAGCAGTTTTCAATTAAGTGTCATAAAACCAAAACCAAAGTAATAACTCCAGCCAATCACAACAGACCAAAACAGTGCAATGAATCAATCAGAATTCGAAGTAATTACATTGTAATAATTGGCACAAAATGCACTTGCAAGTCACGAATGGTTTTGGTTTTGCTTCTCATTGGTTGAGAAAGTGGCGTGAGTTTTGCTGGCCAATCACAGAGCGAAGCAATGCAAAACCAAAGCAAAACCAGAATTACTTTCGACACTCAATAATTGAGTGAACAGTTGGGATTTTCAAATTCTTTGCTTGCTTGAAAGGATATGGAAACAGTGGGCTAGCTAGGGTGTGAAATCTTTCAAGATGCAAGATCTTTTCTGAATGGCTTCAAAAATTGATTTTGACCAGTCAGTGACCCAGTTTGGGAGAAAATTTCCATTTGGTAATCTCAGGTCTCGATGCTACATGTATTGCCTTTAGTTTCATAATGGTCAGTTGTTTATAAATTCATTTTTTAAATTATTTGAACTTAGATTGACATTTTGGTGAACAATAGTGGGCGATCTCAGAGAGGTCTCGTTCTTGACACTCCAGCGATAGATGTTGACCAAGCAATGTTGGACATTAACGTCATTGGACCAATTTCTTTGACCAAAGCCGTTTTGCCTCATATGATTAAGCAGAAATCAGGACAGATCATTGTTACAAGCAGTGTGGCTGGCAAAGTTGGTTAGTGTGTGGCCTGTTGTGTCTGCTGGGCCAGACGTTTTGTTGTGTCTTTCACAAGTTGAAGCTGACTCTGTTTTTGCCACTGTTGAAAAATGGGACTGGTTTACACATGCATATAGCTGTGATTGTCTCTTAAATAATAATAATAATAATAATAATAATAATAATAATAATAATAATAATAATAGTAATAATAATAACAATAACAATAATAATAATAATAATAATAATAATAATAATAATAATAGACTTTCTTTAACGAGGGTGACACTTACCAGTCTATGACTGACAAACCTGTGGCCCTCGAAATTCTGGATCGAATTGGAATTTGGAAATGTTGGTCTTATGCACTAAAGAAACATTGACTAGTATTAATTATTAATGATTGAATTACTTGACTGATTAATAATGAATGAATGAATGAATGAATGAATTAGAGCACTTTTCAATTGAGTGTCATGAAACCCAAACCAAAGCACTTATTACTCTGACCAATCACAACAGACACAAACAGTACTTAAAACAATGAGCCAATCAGAATACAAAGCAATTACATATAGCTAAATAACGCACTGGAAATGTTGCGTGCAAGTTGCAACTGGTTTTGGCTTTTGCTTCTCTTTAGCTGAAAAAGTGGGGCAAGTTTTGCTGGCCAGTCAGAGAGTGATGAAATAAAAAAACAAAGCAAATGCAATTTACTTTCAATGCTCAATTGAACACCACTCTAATTTATTAATTAGTCAATTACTGATATGAATATTATTGTTCTATATTCTAGGCTCCCCTGGCCAAGCTACGTACAGTGGAACTAAGTTTGCTATTCAGGTTTGCTATGAGCTGTTTCCAGGCTTGTATACTACCTGCATATACAGTGTACATGTATCTAAAGAGAATGTCATTTCCAGATTTTTACGTGTTGTTTGGAAACCTCTTTCTTTGCCACCAGTACTGTGTTTGGCAAAATCAAATAAGTTGCCACTCCATATGGAGCCCCCATCAAATAAATGTGCTTGAAGTAATTAAGCCACCAGGGGATTTACTAGAGGGATTAAATAGAGGACAGTCAGTACATGTTCAATTACTTGACTATGCTAAGCTTTTGTGACTTTTTAGGGGTATTTCAACACACTGCGCATGGAGGTGTATGAGCATAACATTGGAGTGACTCTGGTTTGTCCTGGGCCTGTCCAAACCAATGTTGTAGCAAATGCCTTCACTGAGGATGTTAACAAGGTACACCTGTGGTGACCTATTCCTTGCAAATACAGTGAACTTCCTGTAAATAGGACACTTTCAGGACCAACTCTTGGTGTCCACCTTACAGGGAGTTTCGTTACAGAGAAAACAGTATGGGGCAATTGGCCAGGGCCAGGTGAAGGTGTCTGCCTTACATCTATAGAGGTGTCTGTTTTACAGGGGTGTCCATATTGAGGGAGTTCACTGTGATTTTAAGGGAGTCTTATGCTCCCAAGTGGAGAGGACTGGGTCCTGTGTGAGTGTATTGCTCACCGGAGAGGTCACGGGTTCAAACCCTGGCCGGACCAACACTCAGGGTCTTTAAATAATTGAGGAGAAAGTGCTACCTATGTAATGACATCTACAAATGGTTAGACTTTCTAGTCTTCTTGGATAAGGACGATAAACCATAGGTCCCATCTCACATTACTTTCACTTAATCTGACTCTGTGGGACGTGAAAGAACCACTAGGGACATAACAATACTCTGGCAGTGACCACCCCTAGTGTCTGTCCTAATTCAATATTATCCCTGAAAAGCCCTGTTAGGATGAGGAAAATTAAGTATGTATATTAGGAATTGTGAGTGGAAAAATGTGTTTATTCATTGAACCAACTTTATTGTTGTAGTTTTTAATATTTACTTGAAAGAGCGCCTCCCCTGAATTAGCACTGCACTAAGAACAAACCTACTATATTATTAAGCGCCACCCTCAAATAGGCAATGCACTTCTCAACAGCAATGTGGCACTTATTACGAATAATTATGTTCTAGAGTAGCGCTTATTTGAAGTGCTATTTTAGCGCTTATTGTGAACACTTGAAGGGCTGGGGGCATAAGCGACCCCAATGACTTGTATGAAATGTATCACAAAAGAAAATGGAGTCGTGCAAGTGAACAGACAATTGACTTTTTCTTTTCTTTTCTTTTTGTTTTTCATACTAATGTAATGAATGACAAACAAAGTACTTCCCCAAGCCGACTTATTTTTATTATAAAACTTTCAAATGTCAAACATGCTTATTTCTAAAAAGCTGATAAGTTGCACATCAGTAATTGTGGTTGGAAAAGAAAGTACGGTCTTACTGAAACCGCTTGACAGGATTAACGTCTGGCAAGCAAGTCTGGCTAGTGAGAAATTTGATTTGGCTAGTGAATCAAACCTGTCACTAGCCACTGGGTTAGCAAGCTGAAAAGTTAGTCTCGAGCCCTGAGTCTGGAGACCTGCAAATTACTAACGCTTCTGAAAGAATCCAGTTAGCGTTTTCTCTGTGCTTACCAAATCACGACGAGATATAACTTGACTCTCGGGTTTTGGATTACAGATTAGAAGCCAGGCGGAAAAAGTCTCAAAACAACTCTCGTCTCAAAAGCGGCGCGTCGTTGCTAGTCTTGGTCCATTTCTCAAAGGTTGCCGTGCTGAAAGTTGGGAAAGCGAGAGTGGTTTTTGGACTTTTAGGCAGTTTCAGTTTCAGTTTATTTTTTGCCACTTATTGTTATTTTAAATTACAAGATAAATATGTATTTAACTACAAGAGATATTAAATAATCGATAAGAGAAAAGCATTAGGCGAGGATGCCCATATAGAAAACCATTAGGGCTTATTCGGGCTACAGGCACCTCAAGAAAATACAACTATAAAATGATAATTTAGGCGTGTCTTATTGAATTTGTAAGCACATTTAGGTTAAAAGGCAAGAACACAAACAAACAAACAAAATGAACAAAATAAGGGGAAGTCAGTTCAGGAGGAAAGTTTTTAATTTAGACTTAAATTGAGAAAAACGGTCAGAATAGGCGAAAAATATACGTTTGGAAAGTCTTGTTTTTTTGCGCTTGGAGGGCACAATGTTCCCATTATTCATTGCCGCCAAAGTCAAGTTAAAAGCTCTGGCGGGGGGCGGTGGGTTGGGGCAGATTATTATTAATTTTGTTTTCAGTAAAAACTCTACCTTATAAAATGACTTTGAAAGCTGTCTAGCTGCTGCATCGAGGTTTCCATTGTTCATCAGTTTTGAAGAGTGCATTTTTTAATCCCAGCTTGCTTTTACCGTAAGCCGTGAAACAGTTCATCGAAACCAATCCTAAGACTTCGGAAACTTTACGGAGAATTCATCTAAGACAGGAAAATCGGCACAACGAGAAGTCCGCCCGTTTTCGATGAGTATCTTGTATACAATCCATGGAAAAGCTGCACTGGCAACCTGTGCCACACCGGTGAATTGCTCTACCAACTGAGCTTGTTGGTTCGTAATATATCCGTGACTGATGAATAAGTGAGAATGAATATTCGGTAAACACGCTTCCAAATTTTAACATATAAATCACTAGTGCGTCGATCGCCCCCGGGCGATCGCCTCGGTTTGTTTGCCTCTATGGAGGCTTGTAAACATCAGCAAAAAGTATTTTCACGCAAGATAAACGTCAGCAAAAAGTATTTTTTGCGCGACTACAGTCATTGTGTAAAGCATCAGACAATCTATTGCGTGCGACAAAGGGATTGAATTTCACGCAAATTTTGTACGTTTTGGAGCCGGAAAATTGTTAAATATTTTGGTCAAATTCTTTCACTGTCGTCATTTACGTTAATTTTTATACTATTTCCATTCCATTGTTTCCATTTGGCGATGAAAATGAATCCATCAAAAACGTTTCTACTGCCGAAACCACGTTACTACGCAACACAAAGCTCTGTTTAAAAGCGAAACACGACGGAAGACAGCTTTCTCCTTTGACTCTTAATGTTTGCCATTGAACATTATTAATACGAATTTTCGGTGTCGGTTACGAATAGGAGTTGTTTCTGGCCAAATACTTTCTTCAAGTCAAACGAAAGAATTTAGAGACAACTAAGGCTCTTTTTTCGACTAAATCTCTTGAGTGCCGTTTTCAAGTCGGAAAAAGTCTTTGCGCGCTGACTAGAAGTTAACCGAGGCCAAGAAATTTGTGCATTGTTTTCGTGCCAAGCAGGCTCGCTGAGCACAACGATTAAGCAAAACACGGGTAAAAGGCCGTGTAATTAGACAAGAAGATTATTCGAGGAGGGAAAACCTTCGCTTTTATAATATTCCTGAAGATCCAGAGGAAACGAACGAGCAGTGTTTTGGTAAAGTAAAAGAACTTGTCAGTGAACTCGGCGTAGCTTCCGACGACACAAAGTTTCATGCAATCCATCGGATTGGTAAGTTGAAGTCTACCGTTCGAACTGATTCTGCGGCAACATCGACCAATGCCGGTAACACCGAAGCCTCTACTCGTCCACGGCCTGTCATAGCACGATTTGTTTCCCGTTTGGATGCTGATTTGGTGTGGGAAAAAAGGAAGCATTTATTGAAAACTCGCTTTTCCTCCGTGTATATTGATAAAGATCTCTCGGTGGAATCGGCAAAAGAGCGTGGCAAACTCCGAGCGGCTTATAAGAAAAGCTAAAGAGGCTAAATTTGAACGTGTGTTTATCAAAGGTAACAAACTTATTGTAAATGGTAGCTCATACTCAGTGGATGCTTTGCCACAGTACTTATTGCCGGACAATAATCGCCGGTAAGCCCAAAATTTTCTGATTATTCTTCAATTATTTTTTATCAAAATACAAAATACGTATTCTACTCTTTAAAACTAATCCCGATTTAGAATTTGCATGCCAATGCAATTTTGAAAGACAGAACAGCCAACTCGCCGTTAAATTTTGCCACCTTTTTCACAAAACAAGCCCCTAGTCCCTAGGGCCCGCATTCGAAGGTGATGATCTTGCGGCCTTTTAGTTGCATAATCATTGTGTGTTATAAGTGTAGTTTCTTTATTTTTTGTTTCGTTTTTTACGTGGATTTGTGAGCTGTTGACTTTTCCTGTCCGGCTGTGTATATTGCTTGCTTTATTTTTCACCTTTTCCGTATTATTCATGGCTGTCAACACTTACTGTTTTTTGGGATCTTCTTTTGTTTATCCAATTAATTTTTCCTATTGTGGTCGCTTGACACGTCCTCTCTCGCAATATGGGGCTTAATAATATTGATTTCAAGCTGTTATCCCTTAATGTTCGAGGGATTCGTTCCTTTGAAAAAAGGAAAAGCGTGTGTTCAATTGGCTACGCAAATCTAGGGCAGATATTTGCTTTCTCCAAGAAACATATAGCACAAAAGAGGTGGAAATGATGTGAAAAAACAGTGGAAAGGAGACATATTTTTTTCACACGGAAGTTCTCATAGCAAGGGCGTGCTTGTTCTGGTAAGGGATAATCTGGACTTTAATTTGAAATCAGTTAAAGTGGACGCACTAGGCCGTTATATACTCCTAGAGGCAACAATACAGGGCCGGGTTGTTCGAAAGCCGATTAACCCTAATCCAAGATTAAAAATTAACCAAGGAGTTTATTTCTCTGCCCATGAACGTTGCTCAACGCTGATATTCTGCAAAATTTTAGATCAGAGAGCGTTAATCCTGAAAAGCAAAAAGCGGCAAAAGAAAATTTCATCCAAAACATAAAAACTGCAATCAAAGTTTACGTTAATCCTGGATTAACTTAATCGGCTTTCGAACAACCGGGCCCAGGATTCCGCTTTTTTACTACTGAACATCTATGCGCCAAATAAGTGTGTGAGCTTTGCATGCCAATGCAATTTTGAAAGACAGAACAGCCAACTCGCCGTTAAATTTTGCCACCTTTTTCACAAAACAAGCCCCTAGTCCCTAGGGCCGCATTCGAAGGTGATGATCTTGCGGCCTTTTAGTTGCATAATCATTGTGTGTTATAAGTGTAGTTTCTTTATTTTTTGTTCGTTTTTTACGTGGATTTGTGAGCTGTTGACTTTTCCTGTCCGGCTGTGTATATTGCTTGCTTTATTTTTCACCTTTTCCGTATTATTCATGGCTGTCAACACTTACTGTTTTTTGGGATCTTCTTTTGTTTATCCAATTAATTTTTCCTATTGTGGTCGCTTGACACGTCCTCTCTCGCAATATGGGGCTTAATAATATTGATTTCAAGCTGTTATCCCTTAATGTTCGAGGGATTCGTTCCTTTGAAAAAAGGAAAAGCGTGTTCAATTGGCTACGCAAATCTAGGGCAGATATTTGCTTTCTCCAAGAAACATATAGCACAAAAGAGGTGGAAATGATGTGGAAAAAACAGTGGAAAGGAGACATATTTTTTTCACACGGAAGTTCTCATAGCAAGGGCGTGCTTGTTCTGGTAAGGGATAATCTGGACTTTAATTTGAAAATCAGTTAAAGTGGACGCACTAGGCCGTTATATACTCCTAGAGGCAACAATACAGGGCCGGGTTGTTCGAAAGCCGATTAACCCTAATCCAAGATTAAAAATTAACCAAGGAGTTTATTTCTCTGCCCATGAACGTTGCTCAACGCTGATATTCTGCAAAATTTTAGATCAGAGAGCGTTAATCCTGAAAAGCAAAAAGCGGCAAAAGAAAATTTCATCCAAAACATAAAAACTGCAATCAAAGTTTACGTTAATCCTGGATTAACTTAATCGGCTTTCGAACAACCGGGCCCAGGATTCCGCTTTTTTACTACTGAACATCTATGCGCCAAATAAGTGTGCTGAGCAATGCGAGTTTTTTAAATCAATCTCGGATGAGTTAAACGCTTTCATGGTTTCTGAATATTCTGTTGTTTTAGGAGGCGATTTCAATGTTGTATTCGATCAGGATCTTGATGGTAGTGGTGGCATAAAGAAAGTTAAGGATTCAGTAAAGGTGTTAGAAGACATTTGTTTGGAACAAGACTTGCTTGATATCTGGCGCGTCAGAAACCCTATGACAGCACGTTTTACGTGGCGTCAAAAAACTCCGATCATTCAGAGAAGACTAGATTTTTGGTTGATTAGTGATTCTCTTCAAGAGGATGTGGACCAGGTAGATATAATCCCATCAATTAAATCAGATCACTCTGCGATAACTTTGTCTTTTAGCGGTGTAGAGGATGGTATTCGGGGACCAAGTTTCTGGAAATTTAATTCCAGTCTTGTAAATGACCAAGATTATTGTGATCTGCTTGACGAGAATTTGAAAGGTTGGCTGGAAGACTTCAAAGATGTTGTTGACAAACGTGTTTTGTGGGATTTATTGAAGTATAAAATACGACAAATTACCATCAATTATAGTAAAACAAGGGCCAGAAGTAGAAGAGAGAAAGAAAGTAAGCTAGAAGAAAAATTACGTGAGTATACCAAAAAATGTGACATCAATCCGACAAAGCAAAATATGGAGGAGTTAGAATGTGCAAAGGCTGAGTATGAAGAATTTTACGATTATGTCACTCAAGGTGCTATTATGCGCTCCCGAGCTACCTGGTATGAAAAAGGTGAAAAAAATAACAAATATTTTTTGAACTTAGAAAAGTCAAATAAGAAACGAAGTTGTGTAAGGAAAATCTTTCTTGATGATGGAAAGTTAACGACAAACCCAAAGACCATATTGTCTGAGTTGGAATTATTTTATTCAAATCTCTATAAAGACCACAGCTGTCACACATCCGAGTCAACCTTCTTTGATATAGAGGTTCCCAGCCTATCTGAAGAGCTACGTTCAGCTTGTGAAGGACGAATAACATATAACGAATGCTTCTCGGCTCTACAGTCTTTCCAAAAAAACAAGACACCTGGGAACGATGGATTGACGGCTGAGTTTTATCTGGCCTTTTGGTCACTGTTTGGAAAGTACATTGTAGACAGTATTGATTATTCTTATGAATTTGGCGAACTTTCAAATTCGCAAAAACAAGCAATTATAACGCTAATTGAAAAGAAAGGAAAGGACAAAAGAATGATCAAGAACTGGCGACCGATATCTCTAATTAATGTGGATACAAAAATAATCTCTAAAGTATTAGCAAAACGTTTAGAAAAAGTTTTACCTTCTATAATCCATGCTAATCAGAATGCTTTTGTCAAAGGCAGGTCTATTTTTGACGCAATCAGAACAATTGATGATATGGTTGACTATACAAAACGGAATAATTTGTCTGGTTTCTTGATAGCAATAGACTTTGAGAAAGCCTTCGATACACTAAATTTAATTTCTTAATCAGAACACTGCATAAATTCAATTTTGGCCCTTCTTTCATTCACTGGATCCGAGTTCTTTATAATAATGTATCTAGTTGCGTAATGAATAATGGTTTCACCACTGCACCATTTTCCTTGAGTAGAGGGGTCCGGCAAGGAGATCCACTCTCTCCATATCTGTTTATTATTGCCCTTGAGATCTTGGCGGAACGGATAAGAAGTGATAGCAAAATCCATGGTTTTCGAATTGGGGAAGAAACAGTCAAGTTGTCCTTATTTGCGGACGATATGACGTGTTTTCTAAGAGACGGAGATTCGTACACAACACTATTTCAGGTACTTGAGTGTTTCGGTGACTTCTCTGGTTTGAAGGTTAATCATGAGAAAACAGAAATGCTAGCCCTTGGTAACAACACTACACAGGATTTAGCTTTTGCAAAGCACAAGGTTTGTGAAGCCATCAAAATCCTCGGAGTGTATTTTGGTTACGACTTAAAGCAAAGACATGATTTGAATTTTACCCAAACATTGAAGGCTATAAAGAAATCAATAAACATGTGGAAATGGAGAAACCTGTCTTTAATAGGAAGAATCCAAATTGTCAAGACCTTTGCTATCCCCAAACTTATGTATAGGGCCTCTGTAATAGCGATATCTAATGATTTAGTCAAGGAAGTGAACTCGATTCTGTATGGATTTATCTGGAACGGGAAGGATAAAGTTAAACGCCAGGCCTTGATATCAGATCAAAAGAAAGGAGGATTGAAAATGCTAGATATTGATTCCATGATTAAAGCAAAACGAGTAACCTTACTGAAAATATTTCTAGAGGATTACCCAAGTCCCTGGAAAACGATCTTCAACAAACTGCTATCACCTATTGGCGGATGTTTTGTCTTGCATTGTAATTTCGATGTCTCTAAGTTAAAGATCCAGTTGCCTACATACTATAAGGAATGTCTTGATGCGTGGTCGAATCTAAATGGGAAAAAGCCGAGTTCGTCACAAGAGGTCCTAAATGAGATAATTTGGAACAATAAATTTCTTTGTGTAGAAAAAAGGTCTGTGTACAGAAAGGATTTAATTGACCTTGGTTTTTTGAGAATAGGTGATCTAATTTCTGTAGGCAGTTCTTTCTCACATTTTCTAACACCTTTAATTTCCCCAGAGCAAAGATTTTTTCTTATGAGTATAATTAACTCAATCCCGGCTGAATGGCGTACTCTTGCTAAAACTTCCATTAATGTATCATTATTAAGTGCCCCCATTCCGAGCACTCCGACAATCAAAACAGACAACGGTAACTTTACTGCAATTTCTGATGTCTCCTCAAAACAGATTTATCAACTCTTCATTGAGAAAAAACAGATCCCGCCTACCGCTAAGCAGAAGTTACAAGATAAGTATTCAGATACAGCTGTTGATTGGGAAAAGGTTTATTCCTTAGCCTTTAACGTCACATTAGAATCCAAACTTAGGGAATTTCAATATGAAATACTAAACTGTATTGTTTACACCAATGAAAAGCTATTTCGGTTCGGCTTAACTGACTCTCCATGCTGTACCTTTTGCCAAGAAGATATAGAATCTATTGAGCATTTATTTTTCTCGTGCAAAGTAGCTTCTGATTTTTGGAAACACGTTTTGTCTTGGTTAAGGGGCAATGGAATCCAAATAAATACTTTAAAAGAGACAGATTTGATTTTTGGAAAATTTGATAATACTGATGATTTCATTCTAATCAATCATATGCTACTATTGGGTAAATTTTATCTCTACTCCAGTAGATGTCAAAAAATTGGATTACCTAACCTTTCAGCTTTTATCGCCAGGACTAAGCGTATATATAATATTGAGCTTCATATTGCGAGGGAGAACAACAAACTTTTGAAGCACTTAAAGAAATGGGAAAAGTTAATTCATTTATTTCAATAATGTTTTTGTAATTACTCTGGAAATTTCTCACAGCATACGGTTATAATCTTATTTTTTGCCGTCTTGTATTTTTATTGTTTTTATTATTTCGGTATTTGAAATGTAATTAATACTCTAACTGTAAGTGTGCCCAATTTTATCGGTTCTGTAATTGTATCTGTATTTGTGCTCTACAATATTTAATATCAATAAAGATTATTAAAAAAAAAAAAAAAAAAAAAAAAAACGGGTAGAAAGCGCTGCATTTTATTTTGAGCAAAGTCGACCGTAATATGTACTATTTCCGAGTGAGATGGGCATCTTGTGTGCTGCTTGTGAGTCAGAAAGACACATTGTGCATGATCAGAGACATTCCGTGTTGTCTTACGACAGATACGAGCATTTGACGCTTAGTTTTCAAATAAAGAAGTGCTGAGTCATTACATGTTTTTTAAATAAAAAATTAAGAGCATTAGCTTTGACAATAAATGTTGCTCCTTTAATTTGTAATTTGTTTTAATTATCACTAGTTAGAGCAGTTTTCAATTGAGTGTCGAAAGTAATTCTCATTTTGCTTGGTTTTGCATTGCTTCGCTCTGTGATTGGCCAAGAAAACTCGCACCACTTTCTCAACCAATGAGAAGCAAACTAAAACCAATCGTGACTTGCACGCGCCGATTTCCCCACGCTTTTTGCTGGCTTCATGTAATTGCTTCGTATTCTGATTGGCTCCTTGCACTGCTTACTTCGGTTGTGATTGGTCAGAATAATTGCTTTGGTTTTAGTATTACGACACTCAATTGAAAAGCGCTCTACTGTAGTCGTGATGTATGTAATTATTTCTCTACATAATATATAGTATCATTTTATTCTCATTTACCATTTTCATTTATTTTCCATTTGTTTTTGCTTTTCCTTCGGAGATATTAGCATTAGTTTATGCTATCTTTTTTTTTTGAAATTCGAAGTGAAATAAAATTTTTGATTGATTGATGATGATGATGATGATGATGATTGATTGATTGATTGATTGATTGAATAATACCCTTGGGCATTGTTTCATGTGCTGTTGTTATCATTTTTGAATGTCAAAAGAAAATGGCGCGATAGATTGCATGGTTACCTTTTATTCGCAGATAAAGAGTTTTAAATAACTGCTGTCCCCAAATAAGCACCACCCTCAAATATGCACTATAGCGGCAAGTCAAAAAATGAGCAGCGTGGCGCTCTTTCAACTTAGTAAATACTGTATTTTGAAAACTTACACAGACTTACTACGCAACATGCACAAAATTAAGATTGTTCAGCTGGTTGTTAATGGTTTTATTTGTTTCTTCAAGCAGCAATTTAAAGATAAGGCCACCGTTGCACAGGACAGCAAGAGAATGCTGCCTGCAAGATGTGCCCAGCTCATGGCCATAGCAATAGCTAACAGACTTGATGAAGTGTGGATTTCACCCAACCCAGTCCTGCTGTTCATATATGTCAGTCAGTACTGTCCCGTTCTGTATGACTGGTAAGTCATTGCTTTTCATATCTTTTTAAATATATATATTATATATATATATATATATATATAATATATATATATATATATATATAATATATATATTATATTATATAAATATATATATATATGGTGTAACGTAATCATTTCATTTAGTTCAGTCAAATCCCTTTATTGCGGACACGCTCCCCGAGGAATTGATGTCAGTCAATTGTCTGTAATTTATTTTTGCCGGAGACTGAGGTGCTGTCCGTATTGTCAGGCTGTCCATAATAGCAAGCTGTCCGCTGGGAGAAAATTAGCCTGTTTCAAGCATTCAGATTGTGGGGAACGTAAGCGGCGAAAATCGTCGCGTGAATGAAACATGTTGTGAGTGAGCGGGAAAAATGAGGAGTCCCTCCCTGGCAGTTGCAAAATGGTTTCTTCTTCACCTGGCAGTGTTACGAGATTTAGATGTTTCATCGTTTTATTTGATGCCCTTAGTATAGACCTTTTTCATAATGGCGGACGATTTTAATTATTCTTTTGTATATGTGTTAATTAGCCCTACTAACCTCACTTTAATGAAAAAATTCTATTGAATTTTGCACATGCTGACGAGGCTAGTAGGGCTCATTATCATAAGAATAAAAGAATAATTTGTCGGGTGCCATTATGAAAAGGGTCTATGACAAGGTTTGGATTGTTCCTCGTAAAAGCTGTTAAATTGAAACCATTTGTAATAATAGGTTTGCCAAACGTGTGGGTATGAAGCAAGTTCGAAGGATGCGAGAAGAAACAGAATCAAGGTATGAAAACTGTTCAAGATTAGTATTTTTAGCATGCATGCATGTATGCATGTTTCATTGTTATTTATTTAAAAGTTCCTGACGAATTTTAACCATGTTGAACTAAATAAATTAAATTGAATCGAACTGTAATGAAGCATTTTTTTTACTGTTGTAAAGCCAAAACCAAAAGTAATTACTCAAGCCAATCATGGCAGGTGCAAACAGCACAATGAACCAATTAGATGTCCAAGCACTTCTTTAGAGGAACAGGTTGTGTGTGGCTTATATAAAAAAAAAACTCATTACTAATTCATGAAGAAAATACAAAAGAAATTAATTTTTAATGAGTGTCTTTTTATCTGATAAAGACACGGCTAAATTTGACATCCGATTTTCTAGGCCAAAATAACACAAAATCTAAATTTTAGTGCAAGAATGGTTTGATGAACTGTAACGTTTTTTAAGCTGTTCAATAAATTCGTCCATTAAACATTACATAAAGATCAGTGAAGCTACGCTATTTGGGGAAACATGGTAACGCATGTTATTCGAATGAAGAGCATTGATTTCATTGATAGAATGTATCTCCGCGAAGACTGGCAGGAAAAATTTACTTGCAAATTTATGGAAAATTAAAAATGCGATTACTTGCTTTCTAGCTCAGCTGTATCCCTCAGCTTTAAAAAGAATAATGTTTGGTCCTCTAAATTACCTTCACCATTCAAAGTTTGTGCAGATACCCAATATTACAAAGTTACATTTCGTGCGCAGTTTGCCCCATTTTCAAAATGGATGCTTTTACCGCGAAAAGAAAAACCTTACGATGGGCATTTTGGGTTTCAACTACTGCCCATACCATCTGGTCGTACGAACTCCCAGGTAGTACTAAAAATGCAGGAATTATTAACTTGATTTAAGCTTACACTTTTGTCTTGTAGAAAAGAGGATTAATCATTGGGAGTAAAGTATACAGCTCGTGACCTCACTTGAACAGAGCAGATTGTTGGGAAACGGGCACTTTTAACTTTGGGTTGTGATTATTGAGGAAGAACCTAAGACTGAAGTTTAAATAAAAATGCAGCATAATTCAATTTAACTGAAGTTTAAATAAACAATGCAGCGAAAATCAATTTAACAGATCGAAACAGAAGTCAGAGTTTTGTGAGGTGGCCACACGGTCTTTTGGCGCGTCTCTCCAACCATATTCCCAGGTTCTGTCCTCTCTCTGTCCTTGAATAAATGTCAATGCCAAACTAGTTGTGTGTGTGCTGTATTAGCCTGGTCACAGGCGCTAGGAAAAGGAAGCGAATGGGGAGAATCGGGCGCGCGCGCGAAACGAGGGAAGAGAGCACTCCCCTCGATTTGCGCGCGCGCCCGATTCCCCTTTTCAGCGCCTGCCACGAAGACAAGTGTTGCCTTCGATTTCTGAACCTCAGTCTTCCGATTATGAGACCTGCACGGACTTAATTAACAACCCTGAGCCTCGGTCGACAGTTTTTTCTCCACTCGAGCGATCGTTCAGATGCCTATGGTATCATGGAATGCAGGGAAATATTCAATACGAATGGAAGAAGAAGAACAGCCTAGTGAGATCACTATTATGGCGTGACATGTGTCGCACGATACGTCAGTGACTGATCACCATTTCATGGCGTGACGTGTGTCGCACGATACGTCAGTGACTGGCACTGAAAGTGAAAGGTTACTTTGCTTTTGAACCCAGAGCTTGTCTTTGTGATTAAAACCGTCATAATGACAAAATCAGAAACAACACTGAAACAACTTTAAATAGTTGAACTGCGTGGCAAAAACTCGTTTTCTATGCCTAGTATACCTCACAATTTAATGTGATCTGGTAAGCTGAAGCCGCTCTAAAGACCTAGCTAGCCTAGCTAGATACTCTGTACGTAGTCCCATCGAGTGCAAAACCCAAATTCGTACACATACAGGAAATTTATCATATGACCCGTACGGCCCCGCGCGCGTCTTCATTATGAAACTGTTGAGAAAATCCCCGTATGAGGGCCGTACGCGTTAGCGCGAGCAGGTGTGCGTTTCTAAAAACTCCGGAAACCATTTCGGGCCCGAAAAGTATTTTTCAAGTTGGTTTTATATCGCTTGGTGCTAGCTTTTTGAGCAAACTAACCCAATGTATTTCTCAATTTTATAACATGCTCTCTTAAAAGATTATTAAAAATATTAGACAAAGAATTTCTGGTAATGATCCCAATGCAAGTAAAATAGTTTTTCGGGCCCGAAATGTTTTTCGGAGTTTTGAGAAATGCACAGGTACGGCCCTACTAGGAACACGTACGGCCCCGACCGATACGTTTTTAGAGGGTTTCGTCCCGTCTAACCATGTAGGTTTATTTTACAACCAGATTGCAAATGCGAACAACATGTTAGACCAATTATCTGTGGATATTTGTCGATTTTTGGGTTAAAACTTCATCTTCTACGTGTTAAAGAAGAATCTAAGAGGCCATATTATAAAACACTTATTGACTGAGAAAACTTTAGCTTATCTTTTCATATCTTAAAGCTCTAAAAAAATTTTAAAAGTGTAACGCTACTAGTAGAAAAAGGTCGGTAAATAATAAAGATTGTTGTTGTTGTTGTCGGGCCGGGCCGGGCCGGAAGGGGAAATATTTGGCTCGAGGTCATGGCGCACGGACCGAGCAAATGCAACTATTCTCTTACTAAACTTTGCAAAGCGAAGGAAAAACGTCAGTAATGAAGTAAAAGCCCTGGTTATTCCTCAAAAAGCCGAGTATTCAGTTGATTTAGCTGACAACACTGCTGGTTTGCTGTTTTCTTGAACTGTCGACATGCCGTTTAAGGTATTCCTGGAGGCTTAAAACTTAACTTAAAACGACTAACCTCACAGCAGTCTTTTGAGCTCAGTTTTTCGGTTGACATCCGTTAATTTGTTAATTTCTTTGGAGTTCTATTTTCTAATCTCGTTTCACTTTCTTCATTTAAGCCCGGTTCAAACGTCGAACTTTTCATGTACCGAACCCAATACCTACATGGGTCGACCCAAATAATTAAGTTCAGCAGTTGATTCAAACGTCGAACCTAATAAAGTCGAACGTAATTGCAAAAGTGAGCTGAATAACTCTTTTGTGGTCAGCCGTTATTGGTTGGCAAAATGGCGGTAAAAAATGCGGGACAGACAAATCGTGAATTTTCTTTCAAATGAAGGCGACTCATGATTCAGTTAGCGATAAACAACCTCGCCGCCGAAAAAACAAGTTTTTAATTTGGCTTTCCTTTTGTTATTGCTAATGTTCCAAAGGAAAGTCACTATTCATCGTCCAGTTCGTTCTTGTCATTGTCTAACAAGAAATACTGGCTGGTGGAAAAATGTTTGCAAAACCTATTCGGATTATCCAGAGAAACATTTAATGCCGTCCTAAACCGAATTGAGCCCTTCCGCATTCGGCAAAATGTCACGAAGAATCGATACCGCCAGTATTTTCAAATGCAGAGCATACCATGCAAAAGTACTCCTTACATTTTAAACATGTATATTTCGTGGTTTTAAATCAGGAGGAGTGCGAATTCAAGCCTTTTGCGCACGGCAGGTATGTAAATCGTGCAGAATTGTGGGTAAAACATAATTTAGCGCGTAGAAAGACTTTTTGCAAACCAGTTTTCCTTGTCCATCTTCAGAAAATAAAAACAGCAGAAAAAATAAATCTGTTATTCACCGGCTTAGGCCGATCCGTGCCGACCCTCGGCCTGCGGCCTCGGGCCGTCCTCAAGACGTCGGGCACAGTTTTTCCCTATACGGATCTCCCAGCCGGTGAATAACAGAATCAGAGGCAAGATATTTTTCAAGGTACTCAGTATCGATTAGATCGAGTATCGGCCCACCCTTAATTAGTTACTAGTCCCACAAAAGTTTTCGGGATTGCGGGGGAAAGATAGCCTCCTTCGACGTCTTTGGGCTCGTCACGCGTTCCTTCCCCACGAGCATCTGCTGAAATGAACTGCCACTTCCGTTCGCCGGCGGTTAGCCTTTGTTTTGAAGAAACCAATAACGAGCTGCGTAAGAATGGAAATCGACACCCGTGGAGTAATTTCCGGCAAATGATTCACGTGCATCGTCTAGGAAAATAATCCCGGCCCGGCAGGGTCGAAGTCCTAGGGCGGTTTTCACTGAACAAAAATAACCGGTACAAAGTTTCGGAATTTTCGCTGGTCGAATGGAAAGCGTCCGACCACGTCCCAGAATTCTAGGTCACGTGCATTGACATGCTGAAGGTGCTTCGTCCGGTTTTTCGATCCGCTTGTCCACGTGAAATCACGTTCGGTAGGGAGACTAAAACGATATCTATTGCAAATGGAACACGAAAATTTCGGTAATTCTGGAAATGCCATCAAAGAGGGTGCACTCAAAACGTATTCCTAACTTTTCGGAAATTTTACCCGGAACTTTGCCCGTTCCTCCATTTCGAACCGGAAATCTCGAAAATTTTGGTTGAATGGAAAGCGCCCTTACTTTCCACAAATTGGAAAACGAACTGTGATTGGCTAACCACCGCGAAAGGAAGTGGCAGTTCAGTTCAGCAGACGTTCGTGGAGAAGGAACGCGTGACGAGCCTACCGTCGATTGCACGCACGTGCCCAAAACATGTTTTCACTTGACGTCAAACGTCTGCGTTTCAGGTGTCAAACTTTAAAGTTTGCCTGTGAAGTTTCAGGTCGTGTTTCACTACTTGTAGGGCGGTGAGGGTCAAAGGAGGAATGAGTTTGTGGAATGGCATGTGGCATGACTTGCGGCATAATTATGCGAAATGTAATGTAGCAGAATAGCGCAAAAAAAATTAATTCAACTGAAGGAGTTAATTATTCAACAGCCAAACGCAAGCTATGTGGCTGCCGATCTCGGTCACAACTACTCTCCACCGGGCTTGCTTTCGTATAAACATTACACTTATGAACTCTTGAGGTGATTAAATTTGCCTTGAGTTTTGCTTTCATAGGATTAGCCTGTTCGCGAATGATATTTGCAGCATATTTGTGAAGCTATGCACGAAAGAACCTTTCGGCTGCGAGATAAGCGAGCTTTTGCAGCTTTTGCCATCTTGTCAATTTTACTTTGTAGGTCAAACTCTTTTGGCAGTTTCGACTGTAAGCGATTTAGGAACGGAGTCTCACAGAGGCTTATCAGTTATAATTTTCAGAGTTTTAGAAGAGTCTCAAATCGGTCGAGCTGCTTTTGTTGTTATGCACATGTCATCGGCTTCCCCGTGGGGTCGACCCCCGGGCTAACCAGGGGGATTGTAAAGTCATTGAAGCAAACTTGAGGAATTTCCCCGGGGGGGGGCGGGGAATCTCTCAAGACAAAGTCCCCTGGGTAAGGTGTCTCTCAGCTGAAAATCCCTGTAACATCCTTTTCAAACTTGTAAATTCCCCCACCCCCTAATCTCTGATCGTAAAACAATGTCAAGATTTTCCCCTACCCTCGGGCAAAGAATCCCATCCATCTCCTTGTATTCCCCAACGTATCTCCCTGGTAGGCCCGGGGTCGACCCAACGGGGAAGCCGATGACATGTGCATTATGATATGAATAACTGAACTCTCGAAGATCGAGCGACAAACGAGGAAAGTATTATAATCAGTTGCGAACTGACTAATCCTATAAACGCAAACTCAAGACAAATCACTTCCAGCGGGTTCATTTGTAAAATATTTATATCAAGTCTATCAAAGCACAACTCCCCTCTTCACTGAAAAATTTTCTCGGTCAAATCCAATTTGTTTTCAACATTTTGTCGTCACCGAGATCAGCAACTAGCTTACGATTATTCACCGTGTTAGGCTGGCAGACGCGATTAATAATCCGGCGAGCAGAGCTCCGATACGCATTCATTCCTTCTTTACTAGAGTCAGATTGATATTTATAAACACAATACTAGATTTGCAGCAAAACAGTCTTACTATCTTCCTTATGTAAGAACTAACTATTAATAGTAAATTCAACATTCGGTTCATAGGCCCATCTTTTTGGAATTCCCTTGACAGTGATATAAAGTTGTCATCCTTATCTATGTTCAAGAAAAGGTTAAAAGAACAATATCTTGAAGGATATTAGGAAGCGTCTGTAATATTAGATTTGTAAAACTGTTTTTCACTATCTACAACTTTCACGTCTTTCACCGTATCTTAGTATTTTTGCTTTATGTATTATTTTTTTTTAATTCTAGTTGATATACTAAAGTTGTCATCCTTATCTATGTTCAAGAAAAGGTTAAAAGAACAATATCTTGAAGGATATTGTACGAAGCGTCTGTAATATTAGATTTGTAAAACTGTTTTGCACTATCTACAACTTTGACCGTATCTTAGTATTTTTGCTTTATTTTTTTAATTCTAGTTTTCTCCTATCTATTTTATAGTATTTTCTCTCTTCATAATCTTATTTTTGTTACATGTTTGTGTATGTGTGTTTGTATCTGCTTGTGTACCGACCTAAATTAGCATGATCAGTTTTGTTAAACTGGCTGCCTGCCCTTTTTAACTTTATGGTTATTTCAGGTAGCCAGTCCCCTCTTTTTCTTTTTATTTAAACGATTATATGTCTGTAATGTCACTAAATGGGGAAATAAAGCATGCTGTTGTTAAGATTATTAACCATAAAATTATTATCTAGAGAAGAGAAGGGGCTAGTTGTTGATCTCGGTAACAACAACTTGCTGAAAACAAATTGGATTTGACCGAGTAATTTTACAACATCTGGTACCCTGGGTACTCGATCTTCGATGACGCAAGCACTGAGTTCAGTTATTCATATCACAGGCTTCCCAAGCTCAACAAAGGTGCGCGTAAACATGTTGTTGTGTTACTGACTGTAATAAAAAGTTTTAATTTGTACTATTATCGTTAGGAAACCCGAGCGGCGAAAATTCGGCTAAAATCGCCAAAAACCAGTCTAAAAACTACCAGACAGTAAAGGGTACAGCATTGTATCGAGGTAAGTTGATTTTATTAAGAAAGTGTGATATTTCCTGTTTGTTTCCCGTACAAATTAAAACTTTTTATCACAGTCAGTAACACAACAACATGTTTACGCGTCACCTTTGTTGAGCTTGGGGAAGCCTGTGCACAAATGCACTGCAAATATCATTCCCGAACAGACTAATCCTATGAAAGCAAAACTCAAAGTAAAATTCAATCACCTCAAGAGTTCATAAGAAAGCAAGCCCGGTGAAAAGTAGTTGTGACCGAGATCGACAGCTAGCTTGCGATTTATTGTCTGTGTTAAGCTTTAGGCTGTAGAATAATTAACTCTTTCAGCTGAATTAATTTCTTCGCGCCATTTTGCAGATGTTACATTCCGCATAATTATGCGATGCACATGCCATTCCGCAAACTCCCCGGGCAAACTCATTCCTCCTGTTACCCTCACCGCTTGTAGGGATATGTTTTTAGTCAACAAGAAAGGAAGAAGTTATCAAAAAGGCGTCCTGCTTTCAATATATATCATAGATATCAGTGAACGGATTTTCGCTGACTTTCCTCAGATTTCTTGACTGCGTTGACAGTGAATTGAACCACGAGATTTTGACACCTGAAACGCAGACGTTTGACATCACGTGAAAACATGTTTTGGGCGCGTGCGTTCGTCTGCGAAGGAGGCTAGTGGAAAGACCACTCGAAGGTACGATTTGATTTGTATTTTAATTCATTTACAAGATTAAGCCGATGTTTTGGTTCTGCACCCAGCTGTACAAGTTAGATGTATATTTCTTGATTGATCTGATTGATGGCTCGGCAGTACCAGAGTAAATATTTTGCGTGATCAGTGAGTTTTGTCACATGTACAAGCTTGTCAAAAGGCAGGGTTTTAATAATTTTAAGCATTACGTATTTTAGTCAACAATATTGACTCGAAAGGTTGGCCTGACTATTTATTTTTCTTCTTTACTTGCTTTTCTACGCCATTTAGATTCGGGGGTGGTGTGTCACCCTCTTTTTCAAATCATGGGTGTC
>JAEMWC010000027.1:1662500-1665000 GCA_016490735.1 Pachyseris speciosa
GGTCTAGTTAACAAATCTTGCAGAGTAACGTAGCACAGACACACCCCATGTATTTATACCACAGATCACATTTCCTCCATCAATCCACTGTGGTGACGAATGCTTTAAGCGTTGTCTATAATCTTATTGACAACGATATTTGTTGTTTGATTTGTTACTTAGGCTTTTGATTATATAAAACTGCACTATTATATCATTGTGTTTGTATTCCGAGAATGAATAAAATTAATTAGCAGGTCCATTAAAACAATTATGCTTAATCCCACTGTAATGCTCTTTAAAAATGAATTTAACTAATTGCAAACCAAGGTTGGAGTTCTGTAAACCAGTGTACGGGGAAATTTGAATCACTGGCTTTAAAGCCATTAACGTAGTATCATCTATATTTATAATTTATCTGTTGAAACTTTACTTCTGATTGTGCTATTCTAGGACTGAATACTAAATGATGGGATGGAAGCTAGTTAAAAAATTTTGTAGTCTTAATCCATCCCGCTTGCAGGGGCAGAGGTCGAAATTTTGGAAACAGTTCAGAGGTTAAAGTGTATGAAAAATTTGTTTCTCCTAATGAAGTGAAATTACTAAGTTTAATGCATAAAACTCAACATTCCAAAATTTGAGGTGCTCTTGATTAAAATTGGCAATTATACAAGCGTTTGAAATTGGGCTATTTTGCCCTCAAAAATGGCATTTGAATTGCGCGGCCAAAAAGACTCTTGACAATAGCTGTGACGTAATTTTGATGTAATTTTGGGGACAAGTATTCCAACTATTTCACTATAATTCATAAGCGCAAACACATTTTTGTACCCAAAATGACGTCACATCACTTCCCAGACCCCTGACCATTTTTAAAGGCAAAATAGCCCAACTTCAAACTCTCGTATAATCAACAATTTTAATCACAAGCACCCCAAATTTTGAGATTCTTGCGTTTTTAGGGGTAAACTTTAAAATTAGCAATTAAGAAACAAATTTCGCTTCATAGGCACTTTAAATTTATGACAGTTTGAAGCTTTTCCACAAGGACAAGCACTCTAAAATAACACTTCCAATACCATGTGCAGCCCGGTCAAAATGTTTCAATGTGGTAGTAGGCAGCAACTAACAGCCACCCTTGCCCGCTAGAGAACTCACAGTGAAGTCCAAGTATGAAGTTAAACCAGCAAGTAATTGATGGCTGTGGCACATTTTGGATATTACCTGGCACATTTTGAAATCATCTTTGCACAATTTGCATTATATCCTCCTCCAAAGCTTAATGCTGTCTTCCCTGTTGTTCTTGCTACATGTACTTACGTGCATACAGTACCTTTGTTAGAGAAGCCATTAGTGTGATGAATATTAACCTTTGAATTCCAGAATTCCTTCCTTATCGCCGCATTGACTGGACAGCTGTGAGAGATGAAAAGACCCACACATGTTTTTGCTCCCATGGTTATGTGTGCGTGCGCGTGGACATGCGTGGATCGGGGGATTCAGAAGGTTTTTTGTATGATGAATATGAAAAACAAGAGCAGGACGACTGCTGTGATGTCATCAACTGGATTTCCCAGCAGGACTGGTGCACTGGCAGTGTTGGTAAGTAAGTTTTGATTGCTTGTTGTTGGCCAAGAAGAAGAAGAGGGTGTGAAATTTTTTTAATTTTATCTTGTAAAACAATAACTGAGGAGGCTTAATTAACATTTATAAGCTACAAAGGTTCCTTTATGGTTCCTTTAGGCCTCGTCACCATTGTTACCTCTGCTCATTCTATTGTTTTTGTTTGCTGCTCATTCTATTGTTTTTTTTTCCATTATGAATTCTGGAGGGTAAAGGAGGTTTCTGAAAAAGGAGGTGTAGTAAAAGAGGGCATGCTGGTGTAACTAAAGGGAAGGTGTTTTGTAAGACAGGTAAGAGAAGGGGAATAGGAATTTAGGGGGAAACAGGTAGTGACCTTGGTGGAAATAGGGAGAGAAGCCACAGGAAAAGGGGTCACGTGAGAGTTACAGGGGTGAGACTGAGGCAGGGGGAGATCTAGAGGCTTCAAATGTAAGCCTTGAGGTCACAAAATAAACATGAGCCTGTGCTTTTAAAGAAATAACAGGTCTCTAGGCTAAAGTACACTGCAGAGTGAATTTAGAGACATTAATTTTGAGTTCAAAGGCCAAATCATCACTAATGCAGTTTTCTCGCTGAGTCCTCCAATTATTGTCAATTATTATTCTTACCATGGAGGAAGGGGAAGAAAACAGTACTCCATAAGAAATGGGGTTGGACAATAAAAGCCCTGTCTTACTGGTCTCCTCTGCTTAAGATAATGTTGTTTTTTCTGTCTAGAGTAGGTATGTATGGAAAGAGCTGGGGAGGATTTAATGGCCTTCAGTTAGCTGCCTTACAGCCCCCTGCTCTCAAAGCTGTGATTTCTACTTATTCCACTGATGATCGTTATGCTGATGATGTGCACTACCGTGGTGGATGCATTCTTGCAAGGGAGATGCTGTCATGGGCTAACATCATG
>JAEMWC010000027.1:1670000-1705000 GCA_016490735.1 Pachyseris speciosa
ATTTTGGCGGTAATCACCCCTCATAGTTTCCGGTCTTAAGTACATCTGCCAGATTGTTTACAAACTGCCTACGTGCAAAGTTGCACTCCTTCTTCACGTAGTTGTTGAATTTACTATATTTAAAGATTGATAATCCTAACTCGATTGGTGCAGTGATGACGCACCAAGTACGCGGGACATTTTGTGCAAATGAAACGGTAAATTCCATTTGGCCGGATTGGAACAGAAAATCTGGGCTACCTCCGAAGATTGTCGTTTTGTTCTGGAAAATTCAAGGTTGATCCACACGTTTCATTTCATCTGGTTGAACCGAATATTTTCGCGAGCTGGAAAGCGCTTCCGGTCTGCCACTGATCGACTGTGTTCATTCTCCCAAAAGGTATTTCAAATGCACACAAGGAGGATATTTGGCCTGGTAGGTGGATAGCAGAAGACTGCTGGCCCTCATCCAATGTACAACATCAAGAATTCTCTCTGCATCATGACAGAAGCATGAGAACAGCTTTGGAGAACAAACACAAACCAACCTCCAACGAGCCAGTCACCAAAGTATCTGTAAAGTCCTCTTTTCTCAGTGGATCCTGGGGAGGTCTTCCACTTGTATTTAGTCTGGAAGAGCTGCCAGGTGAACAGAGAATCGAGGACACTTTGTCGGAGTGCTGGGAGGCAGCAGTGCTTAATGAGCCTGTTTCAATTGTGGGATTCCCCGAGGTCCATCTTACACTGAGCTGTGATAGGCCTTGTGCTTTGGTCACTGTGAGATTGTGTGATGTCTTTTCGAGCGGCGAGTCTTCTTTAATCTCAAGAGGTAGGAGAACTGTTAAGCACAAAACTGTTAAAACTGGTTTTCGTTATTTGTTTGTTTTTAGATTTCAAAAGTATCAAAAGCAAACAAGTGTACTCTTCTGTACAGAAGTCATCAAATGACTGTCATTTAGAAAATGCAAATCCAGTGATAGCTGGGAGATTGGAGACTAGGGGATGCCCTAATCCCTTAATTCTATGAAACCAGCGACAGAAACCATACGAAACATTTGCGTACTGAGGCCTCATTATGGTCCCTGTCCTTTGCAAGTTTTGAAATATCACTTTCTTGGCCCAGTCATTGCTTGTTGTATAGGCAAGTGGTGATTAGCCATGCAGAGTGATTTTGTTTTTTCACAGGAGTGCTTAACTTGACTCACTCGCGTGGCCATTCACCAGACGTTGTTCAGTCCCTAACATCTGATGAAACTTTGCAAGTTCAGGTCAAACTGGATTCTACGGCTTATACGGTAGCCGCTGGTCACAAAATACGTCTGGCACTCTCCACGGTTCATTGGCCATTTGTGTGGCCTTCTCCCCACGTGACATGCCTCTCTGTACATACAGGAAGTAGTAGCAAGCTGTTACTTCCGGTTCGAGTATTGAACGAAGCACTGAGTGGTAGAGATGCCCAGCTTAGGGCATTTGAACCTCCTGGTGTGTATAAGCATGCAGTTTTACCGGTGGAATGGCTCAGAAAACCTCAGAAAGCAAGGTATGTGAAGGTGAGATAAAGGAAAAAATCGTTGTAGCCATCACCCAGAATGTCTATTGTTTTTGGAACATGTACTTACTGTACGACAAAAATTATAGATCTGTAATATTAGCGGTGCAGGGTAAACTGAGTAAACTCTCATTAGTCCAAATCTAAGCGCGCCCTGCTCCGCAAGGAATACCGCTTAATTAGTTTTAAGCGTGGGAGCAAGGCACCATTATCTTTGGTTTTGTTAAAGAAAGTGGCGCGAGTTTGTGCAAAATAGCACAGGACACACAAACCAAAGTGGATGCCAATTACTTTGTGCTATCAGGTGAAAATAGCCATGCAAACCAAGGTGAAGCTTGCTGTCGTTAAACTTTAGCCACTTCATGTTGCAGGAGCCTGGAGGTTGGTCAGTTGTCTGATGATTACAAGCTTTCCGTTTTGCTGGACAGTGGCTGCGTACTGCTAAAGGATACGAACACAGTGTATGATGAAAAATTCACTGAAATCTTCACAATCAAAGAAGGCGAGCCGACTTCGGCTAAGGCCACCATGCAAGGCGAGGTCATACTGAAAAGAGAGGGGGAATCCGCTGATCAAAAAGACAGCATGCACAACTCAATCTGGGACACTCGAGTCCAGGCCTTTAGTGAGATGTGGGCTGACGAACAGTTCTTTCATTTGAAAAGCCAGCTGACAGCGTGGCATGGGAGTGAGGCGTGTTTTGACAAGACATGGATGAAGAAAATAGAACGATTTTTTATGTAAGAACTTAACTCCTATAGAATTCTAGCCGGTTACTGTATAACATTACCCTGGTAATTGCGTTTTTCTATGGAATTGTCCCTGAATAAACTCAACATAAATCTACTGAGTGCGTTTCGCTTCCAGACAACACACATTCACACATACCAGGAGCCCAATGGTAATGGGCTCCTGCAAGTACCGCAGTATTTACTTTATAAATGTGAGTCTAAAATTGTGCAACTCCGATTAACCCTTTGACTACCAATTTATTGCATTTTTTTTAGTAAATTTTTAGTGATAATTAGTCTGGAGGACTAATCTTCTCCATTTAAGGAGTTGCGATGGAAATAATAGTGGGCTTGTTTCACTGTGGGCTCACTCTAAAGGTGTGACGTCACGCACATTAGCGGCTGTTGTTCATTTACCGAGTCAACAAGCTTGATTGTGGTAAATTTGCCACTTTATGAGGTTTTTTCGAGCCATTTTCCTCCACAAAGGCCTTCAGGCTGGCATCCTTAAGCTGGAATGTGGGTAAAGGCAAGCCTTTGAAAGAAGCCAGAGGTGAGAGACGGTTTCTTGCTGAATGAGACGCTAAATCTGCTTCATAGCCAATATGGCGGTGGATGGCCGAAGCTGTCTCTCCGCTAACTTTGTGGAAGGATTCCAGGGCCTACCAAGGCAATTTGGGCTAGTTTTGACTGGTAAAAAGCTCAATCGACGCCATATTTTGCTGGTAGTACTGGGTGGCCCGACACTTACAAAAAAACTTGGAAATAAGAAATGGAAGGGTTCTATGTTCCTGGAATAGTTGACGTTCCCAGAATTCTTTTGGGGCTTGAAGATTGAGATTGGCTCCAATAAAATGGCTAAAGCGTGGCTTGCGGAAAAAGTGAGAGGAAAATTTCCCTCCAGATGCGAAGGGCTGGCTTTAAGGTTTGCTGTAAATGTAGAATTTTGATTTTTGGGCAATGTTTTTTATTAAAAAGTTGACCACGAAAATGTGTAATTTTTGGTGTTGTTCTTTGGTCAAAAGAGTGGCATTTTGGGCTTTGCTGCCAAAAAAACTGTGCTATGCAGCAGAATTCAGGTATTGTTGTCGGTTTTTTGGATTTGATAATTGCAAAAAGCACCATTTAGTGCTATTTGCACATTATTATGTCTTTGTGACAAAATTTAAACAAGAAATAAATCATAAAAGCAAAAGCGGTATATTATACGCCAATTGGCGTCTTTGGGAGTCAAAGGGTTAAAGAGTGTTAGCCACGTACAGTTCATAAAGAAACATAAATAATGAGCTGGATTCCAGAGGTTTTAACACAATACGATTTATCGTGAAATGGTTTCACTGCGTCAATTTGCGCTCCATTTGTCTTGGTTGAGTGCTGTGCGTTTTAAATGGCATTGAGTCATTATGTTTCATTTCTCATGTTTGTGTTCAAATTGAATTAACTTCAATCATGATTCGATTTTCCTCAATATCGATTATGTTCTTTACATTATGTAGTTCATTATAATAGGTTGGAATTGTTTAATGTTTCTCTTGAATTAATCTTTTTTTTTCTGCAAGTCCAGTTTACTTCATTAAAGAATTGTTTAACAGTAAATTATTTTCTCGCATTGTTTTTCGTTCACCTTCCCGACATTGTCCTGGATTTCAGTTGTACATTAAACCATTTACATTTCCCTCAGTGTTGGTGAATAGTGGGGATATTTACCGAGCTGGATATACTTCGTAGAATAATTGTTAATTTTTACGTAATTTCTCAATTCCATCTTACTAATATTCTTTATAATGGCTGCTCGTCTCATCCTTTTTTTCTCTTTTCCGACTTTTTTTTTATTGAGGAAATGCCCCTCTCATAGTAGCCCCCTTCTCTCTAATATGCCTCCCCTTTTATAGGGAGAACAACATTAAGCCCCCCTCTCTTTTCCACTCCCGCCCCTTACCAGCACCACCACCACTACCCACAGTTTTAATCACAACCAAATTGCAATAAACGCCAGGCTTTGATACACTAGGTAGAATAAAAGGCACACTGCGGTGACAAACATGACAAAACAATGCACGCCGTAAAAACTTTGATTTTAAAACTTGACGTTTCGTGTGGTACAACACTCATCTTCCGAAATGATTGGCTACATTATTACTGAAGGAATTCAAATGTAAAGAGAAGAGACTGGAACATAGAATATGACATGCTAGACTGCGAGTGGTCTCTAATTTTGGGCGAAAGGCGTGTGCGCGTGAAGTTGCGAGGAGACGCGACGCGAGGGGAGTGCCGAAAATTAGAGACTCAGACAAAGCTAGCCTGCTCGCAGGCGGTATAGTAGTAATTTGTGTTTTCAAGCGTGAGGGTCAACACGCGGAAAATCCGGTTGCCATATTGGACTCCCTTCCCCCTCACTTCTCACTTTGACACTCGTTCCAAATCCTCCACTATAAAGTCCAACATGTTGACAGGTTTTAGCGGGCTTCGAAACACAAATTACCACCTGCAAGCAGGCAAAGCCAGGGAGTTTGACTTTTTACGGCCGAGTGATTTTGAAGTGTAAATTTCATATCGTCTTTCAAGCCAATTAAGCGCAACCAGTGAGATTCCTTCTCTTCAATTCCTGTCACTTGCTCCTGTCATTGATAAACTGACATTACAGCCAAAGAAATGAGAAGCCTTCTTGTTCACGTTGTCTTGAGGGAAGCTATGTATAAATGGCAGAAACAACAAAGAAAGCGGTAGGAAGGCCTCCTTAAAGCCTACCTATGACGATTTCTGCCGTGTTTGTGGTTGCAATTTTCTTCTATACAGATATTAGCTTTTACTCACACACATCTAAGTGTAATTTTTCATATGTTTTATTATTTTTTGTATTTGTTACAGTGTCCCCAATTAGCAATACCATGCTAAAGTTATATGACACTTGAATAAAGTTTATTATAAAGTTTATTATTATTATATTATATTATTATTATTATTATTATTATTATTATTATTGTTGTTGTTGTTGTTACTGTAATTACAAGTGAAGAGTTTCTATGGAAAATCTCTACGAGATCACAAAACGTGCCGAAGTGGAGAAATGTCGCCTCGATGAACTTCTAAGCAAACTTGGTCTTGAGTGTGAGCAATCTTCTTCACTCTTGTCCCGAGTGTGCGAGAAATGCGCCGGGAAAATCTGTACTGCAACTGCAACTGCAACTGCAACTGCACTGTTCTGTTTCTTTCGAGGAAATCTTAGTGCACAAACCTTGCCGCAAAGTTGTCCGAATTCTGCCAGTGAGTCTTCGTCGATTGCGCACGAGAGGTTTAAGGTGGTCTTCCACTGAAGGGCATAAAATTATGAAGAAACCATGAGTTTTTTGCTAAAAGTGAGTTGGGGTGGGGGGAGGGGGGGTGTATTAAAACTCTTATTTCTCCAAAGATTTGATGGAGGACTGGGTATCACTATGCATGTATATCTTGTCACATGACTGCTGGTCACGTGGCCATACTTGGCTCATTTGAACTCACTCTCTGGTCGGCTGAATCATTTGCATTTACCTTGGAATGGTCAAAATTGCCCTAAATTATTGTGTTTTGGGTCATTTCCTGGTGCCGGAGCTCATCATCAAGGGCTGAGAAGGCTTAAACCTTGCCAGTTCCAAAGAACCGCTTACTGGCACTGCGAATACAACAAACTTTGTTCGAACGCTTGCTTGAATCTGCTGACAGTTTGTTATTCGTGGACAGGGGGCCTAAAAGCAGATGTGCCTTGTCTCACCAGGCTCCAATCTTCACTGGCGGAAGTTTCATTGAATGCTGAAGGTGCCTGAACAACTTTTGGTGCAGGATTGAAGCCTGGTCTTAGACTTAAAAGAAAATGGTAAATTGTTTTGGAAGAGCCTTTCCCGCTCAAAGATATGTGGAACCTCCCAGGATGCAATGGGGGAAGATTCTTGCTGTTTGGCTGCTTGGTTGAGATTGCTGATAAAAAGGGAGCTGAGAGAGCTATTGTTTGCCTTTTTTCCTCAAACTTCCTCCTTAATTTGAAAGCAGAAGACCTGTTTTGTAATGTTTACTCTCTGAATAAAGGATTGAGTCTTAAAAAGATTTGTTCAGACTGCTCGTTTGCGAGGTAAGATTTTCATTTAATTCTTGCACTAGTTTTGAGCTGATATGTTGTTTACATCCTATCTGTATGCTATTACTTTGCTGGAGAAGTGCACTGTCATGCCTGTTTGATTTTTTACCCTTTTCCCCATGTGTAACAAACACTTTTGCTGTGATATAGCTGGAAAAGATGGCAAAACCTGACGACAGCAATTTTTTTTGTGACCCTATGCAGGTTTGAAATTTGAAACTGGCATGGAATATGTAGATGGCAACAATTATTTGCTTTTCATGATTTTACTTTTACCAGTTTTTTAGGGATCAAATTAGAGGTACACAAACCTTCCATGCAATGAACCAAAATAAAGCCAATCTGTTGAATTGTTCTTTCATAACATTTGAAAGACTGATGGTAGGTATGGGCAGAAATACCCATTTTTGGCAAAGTGAAACTTTGAAGATTTTTCTCTCTGCAAATAACCAGAGTCAGTCCACAAGTGTAGGTTCACAGCATAGATCAATACATCCATAATTTGTAAAAAAAATGTTTCTTGCCTCACTGACAAAGTGTTTCTGCTCAATTATTTTTACCGAGGAAGCACTATTAAAGATATTTGACAAAAGCTTGTTCTATTGCTATGGCAACAAGAGACTCATTCATCGTTGCATTTGTCATCATTCATGGCAACAAGTTGCATGGTAATTTCTACTGAGTTAGTTTGATTTTGGAGAAAAAGGTGGTCTTGAGTGGAAGACCCCCTTAAAGATCTAAACGCATGGCGCGTTCCCCTTCTACAAATTCTGCCACCTCAAAAACCCAAAGCGAGAAAAACGAAGAGGTCTATAAATTATGGCCCTGATCGCTCAGAGATCTAAGACTTATGCGCTTGGAATTTACACGTTCAGTTCAAATTCCCTAGCTTTGTCTGTAGTCTCTAATTTTCGGCGCTCCCTTCGCGTCGCGTCTCCTCGCAACCTTGCTCACGCGCGTGTTTTCCGGTCGCCCCACAATCCATCGCCGAAATCTGAGACCACTCGGAGTCAATGACATACAGACTTCCGCTTGAAATCTGCGAACAAAACGGGCAAAATTGCAAAACCGAGCTACTAAAGAAAACGTTTCTCATTGCCAACGTTTGTGTTCATGACAGGTTCAGTAATCACGAATCAACATTACAATGTTCTGATGCGAAACCGTCAACAGACTTTATCTTGAAATCACGAATTTAACTGGCTCCATGTGTACTGATCAAAGTGCGGTCACACATCGTATTTGTTCTGGATCTTCGGCTTAATGACCTGCAATCAACTTTTTTCATTTGGCCTCCTTCTCGGTACTCCCGCTACTCGCAATACTTTCCCATGAGCACCCGTGCCTCTCCCCGTTCTGTCGATTTCCTTTAAATTTGTTTTGAATCAAAGATTGTGTTGACAGACGATCGGTGGGAATCTGGCCAACGCAGCGAGTATTTATAAAATTTGTAAAACATGTTTAAACTGTGAAACTGTTCGCGTTTCATGGTAACATCTTCACAAGCAAAATTCGGGACTGGTAACAGTGTAGTATCTTTCAAGATAAAATTAATCCTATTTGTCCTCTGGAGTCGTAAGTTCTCGCGTTTGCAATCTGCTATTCACATCACGATCTTCTTTCATTGAAAAGAGAAATCAGACTTTGATCAAAGATGATCGGGCTGTATGACAAAGTCAATGAAGAATAAAGGCGTGGTAAAGTTGGCATTGTGTTTCATCTGAGCCAATTTATGACTGGTATAACAATTTTTTTTCAGGTAATTACAATAATGAGGTTATCATTAAAGGACGTACTCACATATACTTGACAGTTGACACAACCAAGATAGCCATTGTGTCCGCAGGAGGAAACCAAGCTAAGCTTCTCAAATATCGCACAAAAACTCACTCACGCGAAGCGATGCAAACCATGTACATACTTTGGAATCTTCGTTGGTTGCTATTTTTTGGGTTTTCTTTCGCATTTCATGACATCAATGCGATAACATTCAAAAACGAACATACCTCATTTCTTCAGCTAAAGAAATGGGACGTCTCCGAGAGCCGGGGGCTGGCATTTCGCTTCAAGACATTCCTATCTGATGCGCTCCTCTTGTACATGGACGACGAAGGGAAGTCGAATTTCTTGCGTGTCGAACTGTTTCAAGGTAGACTACGGTTGACGTGCAGTCATGGGTCGCGGTTCGGGGCAATGGCGGTGGAAATTGGTGATAATCTCAACGATTTACTTTGGCATCGAGTGCTATTGGAGAGAAACAAAGGCGAGACGACGATCTCTTTAGAAAGTCAATCGAAGTCATCGGTCAAAAGCCGCGATGGCGAGAAAACCAGGTTGAGCATTGAAAGCCCGATTTTCTTTGGCGGAATCCCGCCAAGGCTTGCGGCAAACAACGTTACTCAACCGTCGGTCTTGCTTCTGCATCGATTTATAGGGTGTATAACCGATATCGAGTTGTTTGAGTACTCCGAGTGGCAAGGGAAAAGAAGAAAGCCGATTGAGGAGGAATCGAATGAAATCGTTCCCGGGTGCACTGACATGTGTGAGATCGATAACCAGTGTCAAAGTAATGGGACTTGTTTAAACAGATTTACAACAAGTGAATGCGACTGCACTGCCACAGGATTTAGAGGAAAGACTTGTCAACAAGGTATGTTCTAACCGATAGTTGTAGAGACATCTTCCCCTTGGAGAGAAGTTAGCTGTCGTAGACTGTAATGAAAAAATGGGGGTCTGTAATAATATCTCTAACTCCCCATTCTTGAAAAGCGTTTTCGTCTCGCTCGAGTTTTCAAAAGAAGAAGATGACTCTGTGGTATGTACATGTTTATAGTTCACTAATTTTACTGACTGGGTTCTAAAAATTATAATGTGCGAATATTTGGACGAAGGCTTTCGAGTACAGAGCACCTTAATGCGGTACAAAATTATTCAGCCGAAAAAGCTGAAAAAGATGGTTGTAGCTTTGAAGTCTGTGAGTGAAAATATTTATGTGTGCCCATTCAAATGACAGCTAATTCGAGGTTGTACTTTACAATCATGGTGATTACATACCGGTATTATGTTTTTTAGACAGTTCCAATCTTCTGTCGATGAAACGAAATCGCGAAAACTGGCATTCAAACAAAAGCTATTTAGCAGCTGTCCTTTCTTGTAGTACTGTTTGTATTGCTGTCGTAACTTCGATTCTACTAGAAACACGGCCATCGAATAACGTGGCCTCTAAGCATAACAACCGGGCTGTATGCTCTGCTTTCTCTCTCTGATTTCTGTCTTCGTCTAAAAATTCGACTCTTAAGGGAGGCGAAAAGTGCAAGGTTGACGATTTTACGGGCTATATACTCTGCTTTCTCTCTCTGATTTCTGTCTTCATCTAAAAATTGGACTCTCCCAAGGGAGCTGCAAGACGTTAAAAGTTCGTTTCCAATCGGAAGATCGAAGATCCCCCGCTCAGCAGTATATTTGTCTGTTGGCATGTTGCGTTGTTTTTGTATCATACGTGGCTGACAAGGTCGCGTTTATCTTTTCAAAAAGCGGACAAAAGTAAACAAAAATGGAACGACGGTGATTGGGTCAAGGGGTGTTGACAATTTGCCGTCGTTTGTGGAGTGGAAACTTGAACTTTATCCAGAATAAATCTTCGCGTTTCTTCGATTTCCTTAGCGTCATAACATCAATTTTCTGGCATGTGAAAGTGCAAAATGTTTGTCTGAATTTTTCCGCCGGTTACTATACAAGGCTGAGGTCTTCGATGCCAAATTTCTCGCCTCCTACTTTAGTAACTATTTTATTTTTGTTCACCGGTGTTCATGTCGCCAATCCACACGGGTCTTTTCCCAACTTACTGTAGCCTGTTCCATGCGTTCTGAACGCCTGGAACAGGCTAAATTTACCGGGGCCTGTGACTCAATACTGGACTGGATCAAAGGAATCCGACGCTACGAAGAAGGCATCATAATGTTTGCACTCGTAATGCGCAAGGTAGTTCATAAAACACCACGCGTGACTTATAAAACAAGTAATCGTATCTATAACAAAATTCTCGATCGTGATTGGTTCTCCGCGCGCCTATTTGTCACGTAATCGGCGCGCGATCACGTGGGTGTCCAATTACAGGTATCCAATTTGAACTTTTTGTAATTGGATACCCACGTGATTTTCACGTCAATTACGCGCGCTTTAATGGCTTCATTGCAAACGTTTCCAGCAGTTTTCAAAACATATGGAAAGCGCTACAGACGTTTTCGCTCAAAAGACCTTCCCAAAAGAAATTTTTAATTCCGAAATTTGTTATAGATACGATTAATTAGTAATTGGACCTCGAAATTTGTTATAGATACGATTAATTAGTAATTGGACCTCGTGTCGTACAATTCAGGGAGTAATCGCGCTCTTATTTTCAAATCAGCCTCGCGCTTCGCGCTCGTCTGATTTTGAAATTACTCGCGCGATTACTCCCTGAATTGTACTCCACTCGGTCCAATTACTATTACAAATCGACAGGAAAAGAACGTACCACGTAGAAGTGATCAGTTGTGGCAGAGTTGTACAAATACACAGACTGAGCAACTCGACAAAATCAAAGAAAAGTTGGCTGGCAGAAAACAGCTCTTGTGGCTTGATAATGATAGCCGGTGTTGTTGTTGTTGTTATTTTCGGTGGACATTTGCAATTTGGTAGTCGTCATGTTGCAGAAATAACAGAAAGTACCGCTGACTGAGCAAAAAACGCATTGAAAGAAAATTCCTACCTAATCACAACCTCGTTCCCAGGGTTCCCTCTCGCTCCAGGGGGCGGGAAGAGGAGAGACTCTGGGAACGAGGTTGACCTAATCAGGGAATCGTATAAGTTCAGGAACTAGTCAATTTTCCCTGGGGCTCTTCTCACCATTCTTCGTTTGCCACTTATGTCCAGGTTTGCACGGCAGCTGCAAAATATGCGATTATTCGTGTGATGTCCAAGGGAAAAGTGCAAGGTTGACGTTTTTCCCTTTAAGTTTTTACTACGCGACATACCGCGTTTAACAAATGCAAAGCCGTAACAGAGTTACCTATATAATCGCCTCGTTCTATAAGAGACAGGATACAAACGATCTGCTAGTTTTGCCAGTCTCCAGGCTCTAAATCGTTACATACACGTGTTTTGTTTTTTTCTTTGTTTAATTTTATATATTTATGTAATGATGGAGAAGAGCAAATAAAGTTGTTGTAGTTGTAAGAACTGCTTTCCACTGACTCGACAAATTTTGCATTTTTTCCGACTTTTCTCAAATTTCGCAATTTTTGCAATTTCCGCACTTGTCGTTGGGGCCCTCTCAACCTCCTGTTCCACCGCTTTTCACTGACTCAACAAATTTTCAATTTTTGCAAATTTTGCAATTTTTCCATTTTTTCGCAAATTTCGTAATTTTCCATTTTCGCAAAACTCGCAGTTTTCATTGGGACCCTCTCAACCTCCTCTCCTACTGCTGAAAAATGTCCCAATTTTTCGCAAATTTCGCAATTTTCTCGGCTGCGTGCAAACCTGGAGATCCCTCTTTTGCTGGCCATGATTATGCTTGCAGACTTTTCGACCTGTTCATTTACATCTGGCTTTGGGTCTCTGAGAATCAATTACCGTAAAAGCTCTATTACGCCCTCGGGGGGGGGGGGCTTATTTATTTTCAGGTCTCACTGAGGGGGGCGGGGCTTATTTCAAATCTTAAACAGCCTGTTTTCGTCTTAAACAGTTTTTGCATAAAACTCAAACAACTACAGTGAAATTTTATCATCTAATAAAGAGCAGCAAACAGTATTACATGTTTGAGTGTATATTTGCTTAAAAACAAACCAATTGGGCGACATGAAGTTGGTTTCGCAAGAGGGAATTGGAGAGACTTATTACAAAATCTCATGTCCCAAAAGGGGGAGGGGGGCTTATTACAAAAAACGACTTCCAGAAGGGGGGGGGGGGGGGGTTAATAGAGAAGGGGGGCTTAATAGAGCTTTTACGGTAGTATACACTAGCAAACAAAATTCAGATCTTATGGCAGTGGCAGTTTTAGATGCAATTGCAATCAATTTACAGGATTTAAGAGGAGGCTAATACAAAATGTCCTGGGATACAGGGCGCCTAGGTTTCCCCTAGACAGTTAGAGATTATGCATTTGACTTAAGCTTTCTCACAGCCAATAACAACACGGCTTAATTGACAGACGACCAATAACATCACGACTTCGTCGACCAATCAGATCAACAACCAGAGTATTTATACCACCTACTGACGTTGCGCAAATCACTTGACTTTGATTATGACTTCCGCTCAGGTTGTCGAAACGTCAGTCAATGTCACCACAAATAGTCCTTCTCAGGACTACGCTCACCCGGAGGATCGTACTTCACTTAGTTATGATATGACTCCTGGCAGGGTTCAAACCATTTACGCCGATTTCAGTCAGCATTTTTCCCATAAAAAGACGTAGATATAAACCACAGGTGTAAGAGTTGTCCGCAAACTATTCAGTCTTTGTTGATTTCAATATCAAAGGGTATGTTTTTGGCAAATGTGATTGTATTGTTCAAGTGGAAGTTCAAGTTCAATTTTATTTGCGCAATATTTAGAGGACGATACAAAGAAAGACAATGTTATCCTATTACAGACCACATGACAATCCTCTTTACCATCAGGTTCCTTCTTTTTTTGTTCGAAAGCTTGAAGGAATACAATGCTATAGAAAGAATTGAAAAAAAAAATGCATGAGTAAATTCCCTGAAGAAAAGCAATAATTGAGGTACATTGTGTCATCATGTGGGCCTGCGCAGGATATCGAATGCGCATGCCAAGTGGTCACTTATTTGTTATAGAGAGCTCCAGATTCAATTGGGCATCGAAAGTAAATTAAAAGTAAATTGCGTTTGCTTTGGTTTTCATTGCTTCGCTCTGTGATTGGCCAACAAAACACGTGCCCGTTTCTCAACCAATGAGAAGCAAAACTAAAACCAATCGCGACTTACACGTCCGAATTTTCCCGCGCTTTGCGCTGGCTGCATGACTGGCTCATTGCACTGTTTTGATTGGCCAGAATAATTGCTTTTGTTTTGGTTTTACGACCCTCAATTGAAAACCGCTCCAAATGAAATGGTTTTACTGACAATAGAGTTTTCAGAAATGTGTATCAGCCGGCAGGCCTCCAATAAACCGTTGCTGCGAGGTGAAAAGCCACAGCACCGCTTGTTAGTTCGTTACCCTCACCACTAGAGCGGTTTGCAGTTGAGTGTCGTTATAAGCAAAACCAAAGCAATTACCCTCACCAATCACAAAACACGCAATCACAATCAGAATTCGAAGCAATGGCATGCAGCCTGCGCCAAGCGCGGGAAAATTGCATGCAAGCAGGTTACGATTGGTTTTAATTCTTCTTGGTTAAAAAAAAAGGCGCGAGTTTTGTCGACCAATCGCAGAGCGAGGTAACGCAAAACAAATTCAAACGGGAATTTCTTTCGACACTCAATTGAAAATCGCCATATTAAATGTTTTTTTTTTTATATTTCTTCGCAGCACTTCCTGTTCTTGGCCTCAGGAAGTCAGATTACGTGATTTTCAAACGCTCCAACAAATCCATAGCATCCCAACAGGATCGGATCATCTTCAGATTCAGGACAGCCAATCAAAATGGCTCACTATTGGAAAGCGGCCTTGGGCGGGACTATTTGGTCATTGAACTGTTCCGCGGCTTTCTTTTGGTACGCTGGAACCTGGGATCTGGCGAAATCTACGTACACGTGCGTGACAAAACGTGCGATGATGACAAGTGGCATTCTGTCGATATCACAAGGAACCAGCGCCAGCTTGACTTGAGACTCGATGGAACTCTGCGCGTGTCACGAACTTTCCCTGGGAGGTTCATTTCCTTCAATTTAAGGCAAGGCGAAGGAGATGTTTTTATCGGCGGGATGCTGAGGAGTGTTTCTTCTTCCAAAAGCCGATCGTCGGGGATAAGCTTTGATGGATGTCTTCAGGAGATCATTTTTAACGGTGTGGATATCGTTCAAGGAGTTGTCAGTGGAGAACATGCTTTCATGACAAAAGGTCGACCAAGATCGAGCTGCGAAATTTCAAGCGGTGTGGCCCCAACAACTGCAACACTAGCGACTACTTCTCCACTTGTGACTACCGTCCAAACAACGACAGAGCAATCAACTACATCTGTGATTAGAACAGACAAGGTTGAGCTTTCCTCCTCCTCTACTACCCCACCAATGACAACCGCAGAGGATTTAACGTACAGCAGTCAACGAGTTCCTATGTCGCATGCGCAGAGTTTCGTGAAAACCTCAGTCGCACCCTGCTCAGATGACGAAGATGATTGTGATTCCGACGATTCTGGGTCGGGAGACAACGAAGATGCTTCGGGAGCAAATCACCAGTCGTCAGGAGAAGAGAGCACGTCTTCAAGTAACGCCAAAGCGAACAATATTGACAAAGAAAACATTATAACTAACGAGAGTGTTAAAAAGCCTCCAAAACCGGATAAGGATGAAGTGGACGGTGAGCCCGACATCACCCGAGGAAACTGCATCGAAGATGACGAAGACGGCTGCGACGACGGCGACGATGATTCTGGTCAGAGTTCCACTGAAACAGGTTCCGGCGAACGTACGTCACCAACCACGACATCCACGCTTGCCAGCGAGGGGAGCAATTTTGATGAGAGAGTTGTACGACGCGTAAGGCCGGACAGCAAAAGAAAGTGGGCTCTTATAGCCGGAATTATTTTGGTGGGAACTCTACTGGTGGCATTTTGTATCTTTGCTGTTTGGTGGCTGTGTAAACACAAGAATGATCTTGACTGGAGTGGAACACACAAAGGCAGCAGAGAAAAATGTTTGCAAGCTGAAGTAACGGATGTGTAAAGGCATCTGCGCCGCAGCCACGCACAACATGTACTTTAGAGCTGGAAGCTGGTATTTGGCCAAGAATACCTCTGTATCGCACTCCAGTAAAGAGATTTTAAAAATACTGTTTAAAAGGATATTTTAAAGACATACGTGAATACTCAAAATGTGTTGGTAAGGGTTTGTTTTTATGGCGATAATTACGACGCCTAGTAACCTCGCAAATGAGAACAATGTTCCCCACCATCCACCACCTGACAAGTTGTCAGTAGCTCTTTGGCAATATAAACGTCTTTGAACATCCTTTTAATTCGTTTTTAAAGGGAACTATTGCATTTAATATGCAAAATAATTGTAAATACGTTTTATTTCTAGGTACAGGATACGTTCATACAAGCTATTAAAGCAATATATATATAAAAAAAGTACTGGAAAAGTGAAACCAGAAATTAGTTTATTCAGTCTGAAAATTGACCTGCAGCAAATGCTGAACAAACAGCGGTGTAAATAACCGTGTTTATAAAATAAAATGTATGCCCCGGTTACTTAACACCTCTCCAATTAATTTCATTGGTGCAAAAGTGCCGAGATTGAAGGGAGTACATACGAATGGTTTTCGGTGCTGTTGTAGAGGCCTTTTATATCGTGATGAAATTCAAGGACCCCGGATGAGGTGGGACTGGGGATTCCTCAGCTCCCGCCCCAGCCACCAATTTTTGTTAAATACATAAAGGGAGAGAAACGTTCGACATCCATTGGTTTGCTTCTCAGCCGATTCGTAGTTCTCCTAGTTCCTCTCGGGCTACGGTCTACAGTCGGTGAAATTTTATTTGTTTTGAACGTGGTTGATTTTCACGATTCATATAAACTTTATGTTAAACCTGCTAGACTGATCTGTTATAAACATTCTATTTTCATTAGAATATTCAAATTGTGGAATAATCGACAAAGAGACGTTGTGGAAGCTGATAGCTTTCGGTTATTTAGGTTACTGTGAACCTTCAGGGGTCCCTTTAGGAAAATCGCTCCTGTGCGCGTTGTTTTTAAAGAAACCCCAGAAAACTATATATCACTTTCACAAATTTCGTTTTGATAGGCAAGAGCAAGCATTGAAACGGAAAGCTGACAATGTTTGCTCAACCGAATTAATAGCCCTTGCGATAATATGGACATCCAAACAAACTGGACTATATCTTTCTGGAGATAATTGGCTAACAAAGTGTGCGAGACTTTGTACATATTCCACTGCAAAATTGGCCAGTTTTTCCATGCGAGTCACGCGCTTGGACGCCACGGGAAAAACATTTCGAATTCTGTAAAAGCCTCACACCCTTTTGTGCGGTAACATGTGAGGAACATTTTCGCCAGATCTCGTTAAAATCCAATAAATCTCTATTGAGACTAACTCGTCAGACTGGAGGGAATACACGCAAAAATAAACCCTAAGATTTTGTCCTCCAAAGATTTGCACAATTTTCACACCCAATCGAAGGTTAAGGTGTAATTGTGTTAAAGAAAGAATACAAAAACTTCCTTTTCAAGACCCGGGGGGTACTAAAAAACATCAATACGGGGAGGCTCCGCCCCGAGGTCCGACCCCTCACCCATTTATATACCATTATTGACAGAAAAGGTACCCCTCTCGTATACCTTCAGTTTACAGATGGTACCCCTTTCGTATACCAAAAATAGGAAATCTTGTCATTTTCATGTAGCGTTCAATAAATTAAAGCAGTACAGTCGTAAGGTAATAGGACACGTAGTCCCCTACTTGGTTCAACCTCCTTTCATATACCTGAAGCGTGAAAAAGGTACCACTTTTGGGCAGAGGCTCCCCGTATGGGCCATTATAGGGAGAAACCCCCGGATTTCAAGATGCCTTTTTTGTTGTACCTTTTATACTTATTAGATTTATATTTTAAATGTACATACAGTTATCCGCTCAAGTAGTTTAAGGCCTGGGTCAGGGGCGTTAATTTGATAAAATGTTTTTTTTTTCGTAATATAACAGCCCAGAGGAAAGGCACCGAAACGAAATTCAGCATATAGAAAGTTCTCATCGTCCTTAACATTTTCAAGAATAATTGACGTTACCATAGATCACGTGACGTGTCACGTGACCATTTCATTTAAAAAATCACTTGTGGAGTAGGTGACGGTTGTAGGGTATAATATCGAATAAAAACGCGTTTCTTATTCATATTAATTATTTAAAGCATCTCACGTTTGGAGTGACCTTCCATCGCTCTCAACAAAAATAATATGTGGACAAAGGTCATTTTTCTGCCCAGAATTCAACCTTTGGCTGTTAATAATTTAAAAACTAAAACTCATGAACAATCATTTCAAGCGTAGAAAGGTAGGGTGGATTTCCATTCGATACGTTGATTTGTTAATCTGTAAACATAAAATCCGCCACCAATTCGCAAATTTTGATCACGTGACTGGTCACGTGATTGAAATTATACGTTAAGGCCAAATTTAAAGAGGACAAGCCTAGACAACAAGGTATATCCTCAGGGAACGTTTCACCTGATTCTAGGCAATTTGCAGAAAGATATTGGCGATCAACCATACTTCTAGACATATTTCGAAACCCAGGCCTTAAACTGGTTGAGCGTGTCTAGTAATATATTCGCATCTTGAATAAATTGATATTAATAAGCGGAACGTCTGATGCCAGGGAATCCGTTTAATACCACCGTTGTAAAATTCGACGGATGCTAATGAAACGATAACAATTGTACTGGAAGAAAGATATTAATTGAAATTTATAACTGTCCAGACGTATGGAAATTCAGTGCTCACCGTTCCAGATAAGCGGCAGGTAAAATAAAATAAAAGAAAATTGAAATAAAAAGAAATGCAAGGAAGGGTGAACTTATTTACATGAAGTATGTTGCTTCATCAGTAAAACGAAACTTTATTTTATTTGTTGTTCAGAGAGAAGATAACGTTTAATTTTCTTAGGAAATGTGAACACACTTGAGTTTTTTAAATGAGTTGGGATGTCCAGAAACAATAGACAGAATAGCTACAAACATAGCTACAAAATTAGTCGCCCGTAACATACTCACAATACCTTGTGTGCCTAGCTGCCAAAATTACTGATCCAGAATTTTTCAGAGAAAAAAGGAAAGGTCAAATTATACGCATTCAGGTGTTAATACGGGATACTTTGCCATCTGTTTGGTGCTGAACAAAGGTGGAAGTTTTCTATCAACAGAGAGCTTCATAATGCCCTGCCTTGCAACATTTTTGCTTTTAGTTTCAGCTATTTGCAGCTCTTCATGGTCGTTTGCTGTCCAAGCGAGGATCCTTGCAGAATGCACCTTTGGGAAAATAGCAAATGAGGTCGGCGGTCAGAAAATGGCGACGACATTTTCTGCCAAACTTGCGCCTTACCAAAACCTGAGTCATTCCTGTGTGGTGAAGGCCAGCGAACCGAACCATTTCCTACGGGTGAAAGCTAAAAGTAACACACAGTCAAGAGGTAACGAGAACGTTGCTTTATTTTGAGTGAAATGTCATTGCAATGCACTCCAAACCTGTCCTAACTTTCCCTTACATTGCTCACTCAGACGGTCGAAGCTAATATTGTTTTCACTGAGTATAACATAGTGTTGAGATTATTGTTTCATGGATTTTGCTCGTTTACGTGAACTCACTTTTCCAATGCAAGTTGGTAATAGAGTGTTTCAAAACAGTTTTGGGATCCATATAAGTCTTATCTCCAGACGCAATCGGTTTCCTTTTCACTGAAAGAAATGCTTTCATTAAGTTTATGCATATTTCATAAGCTTTTATATTCTTGAATGGCGCATGTTGAATGAGTGGAAAAGGGTTTTCTTCCGCATTTATTCTACATTCATCCTAAAAATTCTCTCATGCAGAACACACCTTGCTGCCTAACAACAGACAACCTCTACTTATCTCTTCTATTTCCCACTACGTTTGGCTGAATTCTAAAAGCCGATCGAGTAATCATCGATAAAATGGAAATTATAAAAGACTTGAAAGATCTGCATGGTCGTATTTACGGGGTGGCTGTGTTTACAATTGTAGCCTAAATTCTTTGGCCTTTCAAGTAGAAATGACAATTGTGACATGAATAGGCGATAGCATCTTCCGAAGAAGATCAGAATTTAAAGTCACACAGCGCAGAATAATACGTAATATAATGAATACGATTAAAAATTGAACCAAAGCATCACAGCCAGAGGCTCGCGTCATATGTTTGGCCTTGGGGTCTACTTGTTTAAATCAAAATTTCCTATAGAAATCAAAGCTTTCCTTGACACTACAACAACTTTTCGACGTATGATCAAAGTTTGTTTTCTCATTGGTTTCCAGGCAACAGCTGTTACCATAGCGACGGTAACACGTAGCAGCTCATTTTGAAAAAGGTCAATTATCTCGAAATCCAGTCAGACACTTCATAACGAAACTTCAAGAGTGTAAACTACTAACTGGAAAAAATCTGTAAGAACATTTTCGAAGTAAATTGTGAATAAACTTTTAACGGCCGGTTTTACTCGTTCGCACACTTTTCTTCAAGCTTTACAAGGAAATGTCAAACTTTTACACTCTTCTTTTCTGTCCAAGCAATTATCATGGTAGCAAGACATTTTCAATTTACATTGAGCCTGAGGTGGCTGTGATTGCAACATATTCAAAGGGGCTATGTCACGAGCATTTAGTAAGAATTTAACAAGCCGCAGGAGATGTTTGTACTGATGGAAACTCAAAATAATACATAAGACTCCTTGCCTGTGGCTGGTTAGGATGGAAACGGATTGCAATTTGAAAAAAGTGGGCTACTGTTTTTCAAGTTTCAGCTTTCCTGTCTAGTAAGAACCACTATAAACCGCTTATGCGTTAGTCTTATTCTTTTTTAAACAATAGCGTTTTCAGTGCCTTTTTGTTTGAGATATATGAGACCAAGTTGCGTATAAAAATGTTCTTAGACTTCAGTTGACCCAAAATTTTCCCCCAAAGACCGAAAAATAACTATGACATAGCCCCTCAAAGTACAAAAACCGCCAAATCTGTGCAAAGTACGAGCTTTGTGACTTTGTCCGTGCTTTCAGGTATTTTACAATGATAGCTACCTAGGAGGCTCAATGTGAATTTAAATTGTTTTTCTACTAAGATAATTCCTTTAACAGAGAAAAAAGTGCGAAAGTTTAACATTTCCTTGTCAGGCTTGAAGAAAATTCAGGAATAAACAAAACCAGCCTTCAAAACTTTATTTGCAATTTACTTGAAAACACTCTTTCAGTTTTTTTTAATTTGGCCTACAGGCTTGGGACTTGAGTAGTTTACACTCTTTAAGTTTCGTCATGAGGTGTCCCACTGGTCTTTTTCAAAATGAGCGTCCATGCGTTACCAACGCTATGGTAACAGTTGTTGCTTGGAAACCAATGAGAAAACAAACTTTGATCATACGTCGAAAAGGTATCGTAGTGTCAAAGAAATCGAAGCTTGTCGTCTATAGGAAATTTTGATTTCATCAGGTACACCCAAAGCCCAAAAAAAGCTTATTCGAGCCTACTGTGATGAAAGGAATTATTGTCATTTAGTTTATTTTGCTTTCGCTGAAAAAATATCAAAACCAACGTGGAAAATATTTAGGTGTTAGTTTAGTTAATGTGAAACATAACCTGTCTGTAAAGATCATAACTGTAATAAGCACCCAAGCTGTAACTCAACCTGTTAGAAACCGTTATCCACCTGTGTAACTTTTGAAAGTAATTGATGTTGTAAACGGTAAATTCCTTTATAGCCAATCGTTGTTTTACAACTGTATCAGGCTGGTAATGTTTAGTTATGATTTCTTAAAGACATTACTTCATCACCTAAGATTGTTGTAGTTTTCGCAGAAATGCATCCTGGGACCGGTTCATGCCTTATTCCACGAATACCTTATGAAATAGGGCAGATTTATCCCCGGAATTGAGTCATCATACCTTAAGGAACCGGCCCCTGGACATTCTGGCTATATCCTGGGTTATATAGCTGATTGCATCCTGGGCGTTCTGGTTATATCCTAGGCTATGTCCTGGTTACGTCCTGGGACATTCAGGTTGCGTTTTGGTTATGTTCGGACTATGCCCTTGGTATAGTCTTGGTCTTAAACACTACGTTTCATACCCTCGGTTTAACCTTACTCATTTGGCCGAGAGGCGGTACGTGTAACGTTAGGGCCTCAAACAATGACGAGAGGAGTATAAACAACACGCAAATAAGTTTTAATGGCCGCTCTCTCGCAAAAGCAGATGATTTTTTGAACACGTGACCAAGTGTCACAGGTATACCATTACCCCTTTCCTCCTTTAAAAAAAAATCAACTGCATTAAGAGCGAGATGCACAGCTATAATACAAGTAAGCACTTAGTCCAACTGAGAACGTATCTGATAAAATCAACTGTTTCACTAACTCTAAGTGTCCAATATCTTCAACAAAAGGTCGGAGCAGTTCCAAACATCAACAAAACAAGGATTACTAAACATAGTCCTTCAAATAACCGTGAGGCTTGGACAAACGTCCAGCTCTTGTAATCCTAGCCTAGATCCTAGCCCATCATGGGCTGTACACAAGGGCTGGTCTTTGCTTGGCGTTGCAAAAAGTGGTTTGGCTGGCTCATTAGGCTGGTCTTCTTGACCTGGTGTTGTTGGCATTGACTGTGGCCTTTGAGGCTTCTTTGGAGTAGCTGATTGACACAGAGATGGGAGCGTTCCTTCGAGCTCACTTGGTTGAGAGGGGTAGAACGGTTCTCTGCTCCGGCAGAGGTCTCTGCAGTTTCTGTGCAAGATTCTTCCATCTTCTGTTCTCACATTGTAAGACCTTACATCAGCTTGCTCCTCTACTTCTGCCTTGAACCATCTCTGACTGCTGTCACCAGGCCGTGGCACGACTCTGACTTTCTCGCCTTTCAGTAAGGGTGGAAATTCCTTAGAGTTCTTGTCATAATAGAAGGTTTGCTTTTCCTTCCTTCTGAGTATTTGATTGAGGTTGTGTCTAGTGGCTGTGGTTTCAACAGCATCTCTGCTTTTGGTAACTGAGTTCGGGTGCGGCGCCCAAACATTCGCTGTGCCAGCGAAGAATTCATCCCTTCAGTTGGGGTGTCTTTCCAACTCAGTAAGGAGAGGTAGTACTCTGCTCCTGACTCCTAGGCTTTGTTGATCAAATTCTTCGCGGTTTTAACTGCATTCTCTACTCGCCCATTGCTTTGTGGATAGACTGGGGAGCTGGTTAAATGCTCAGTTCCTGTTGATCTTAGGAAGTATTCAAACTCAGCGGAGTTGAAGGGTGGCCCATTGTCGCTTACGAGCTCATTAGGTATTCCGTGGGTGGCAAAATGCTTCTTCAGTTTCTTTGTGTTGACAGCTTCAGTTTTGCTGTGTAGCTCATCCACTTCAAAGTATCCGGAATAATAATCTATGGTACACAGGAAGCTCTTATCATCAGAAGTGAAGATGTCGGTTGTTACTTTCTCCCAAGGCCTTGTTGGAATCCCATGGCATATTAGTGGCTCTTTCCTCTGGTTGCTCTGGAATGACATGCAGGTGCCACATTTCTGGATGTAATGATTTCTCCATTCATACCTGGCCAATAAACTGTCTCTCGTGCGTAGACATCCTTGTACTCCAATAATATGCGACTCGTGCAGCTTCTCCTTAATCATGGGTCACAGGGTAGGAGGTATTATGCATCGTAGACCCTTGAATATGATGCCATCATGTACTGAGAGCTGGATGGCTGTTGGAAGGTCATCCTTTGTATCTGGGAAGCCTTCCAGGACTGCTTTCTTCTGAACTTGAAGGGTTGAGTGAAAGGCGGTTTCTCTCTGGAGCTCCTTGAGTTGGAAGGAAGTGTGTGGCATAAATACACTCCACTTCTGTAGCTGAACGCTCACAGTCTTTAAGGTAAGCTCTTGACAGAGTGTCAGCTAGCAACATCTCCTTGCCTGGTTTGTAGCGTATCTCGTAGTCATACTGCTGAAGTCACAATAGCAAACGCTGTAGCCTCTTGGGTGCAGACGCCAGGGCTTCTGAGAAATAGTGACTAATGGCTTGTGATCGATCCACAAGATGTCTTTCCGACCATACACATAGTGATGGTTGTGCTCCGTTCCAAAAGCTTGGGCCAGCAATTCTTTTTCAATTTGGGAATACTAGCGCTCCGCCAGTGTGAGGGATCTGCTTGCAAATGTCACAGGCTGCCATGTTGCATCAGTACAAATCCAAGCCCATTCTGCGATGCATCTCCCTGGCCTTCTGTTGGGTCACTTTCACTGAAGTACTTGAGCACTGGTGCCTTGACAACTGCTTCTTTCACTTTCTCAAAGGCATCTTCTTGTTCGCGTGTCAAGATCCTCTAGGCATTCTTGTGTGTCAGGCGGCGTAACGGCTTACATATTTCTGACAGGTCTTTTTGTAGGAACTTAGATAGATATTTCACTGGCCCAATGAATCTCTGGACTGCTGGGACATCAGCCGGTCGTTCCATCTTGATATTAATCAACGTTTTTAGGGTCGGGCCTCAAGCCATCCTTCGTCATTACACGACCGATGAACGACATTTGACACTGCATTTTCACTGCATTTGAACTGAAACTTCTCCTTGTTTAGCTTGATGTTTTCGCTCTGCAGCGGTTCAGAAGGCTCTTCAGGTTTTCATCGTGGTCGCGATCGGCTTCTTCATCCGTTTCACCCTTGGCTAACGATAAGTAGGTCGTCTGCAATCTTGTAGACACCAGTCAGTCCTTCGAGGCATTGATCAAGCTGCTTTTGAAACCACTCGGGTGCTGGACTGATTCTATATGGCATGCGGAGCCATCTGTACCTACCCCACGGGGTCTGGAATGTCGTCAGCTTACTTGATTCTTCGTCAAGTTGTATCTGGAGGAATCCGTCCTTTAAATCAGTTTTCGTGAATACTTTTGCTTTGGACAATTCTGGCAAGATATCTTCAATTACAGCGAGAGGGTAGTTTCTCCTCTTGAGTGCTTGGTTGAGACGCTGAGGGTCAATGCCGGACTCTTACTTTTCCTCCTGGCTTCTGAGTTGCAACCATACTATTCTGTTGGCTCATCTTTCTGCTTGAGTACTTTCAGGCTCTCAAGGCGATAAGGTTCCTCGCGTCGGGGTGGCATTACCACTGGTGCCATCAACTTCCAGGTGAAGTTTGCCTTCTATCTTGCCTAGGCTTCTGAATAGGTCGGCGTACTCTGATAAGACTTCCTCTTCTGTCAGACTGTTGACACTGTTCTCTTCGATGAGCTGAGGGCTGTCTGAGGTCACGCTCCAAGGGTGTAGGATGTTCTGGTGCTGGACAAACATGTGATTCATTTTCTATGCTGCCTCGGCTCCAAGTAGTGGTGTGAATCCATCTTCAACTATGACAAACTCTACAGCATATACCATATTGTTCCTTGGGTTTCGCACAGACTTTGTTGCAGTACCCAGCACACTCAGGCTCGACTTGGAGTAAGTAACAATTTCTCGCTTTTTTCTCCTGGTCTCAGCGGTAGGTGGTAAGTAGCTGCAGGGTAAGACATTGCAAGATGCTCCAGTATCTACCTGCATCTCTACCGTTTTATTTCCAATTTCAATAGCTGCATAGATTCTGTTGTTGTTGGCACTAACAGCATTGACTTGCTCAATGAATTACAAAGCCCAAAGCTCATCCTCAGATGGAGATTGTGAATCTTCATGCAGTTCATGCACGTTTGGGTTACTTTTCTGCGTGTTACTGAGGGTTGTTGTCTTTCTCGGTTGCAGTATTTTCTGCTGACAGACAGAACCGAAATGATTGCTTTTGGAGCACTTCTCACAGATCTTGCCGTATGCCGGGCATTTCTCCATTTCCCGTTCATGTGTTTTGCCACAATATCTGCAATTTCTCAATTCTCTCATATGCTTGTTATTCTGCTATGGTGGGCACGTGCGTCTCTCAGGTTTATTCACTTGATGCACTGCCTCGGCGCCACGACTGGATATCTCTTTCAGCTGACTATTCGCGGCTTCGGCTGCTCTGCAATAATACATGCATTACTCCAATGTCAGGTCTGCCTCTTTTAATAGTTTCTTGCGGAGTCCATTATCCAGAATTCCACACACAAGCCTTTCTCGGACCATTTCTTCTTTTAGGATACCAAAACAACACACTTAACGTTGTCGTTGAACTTGTAACGTAACGTTCGTAAATCAGTGTGTTAGTCTTGCCAACGCAGTAGTTATTCCACAACTCCAGAACTTTATCGATCCTACCTTTCTCTTCCTCGGATGGGAAGGGTAAACCAGAGTGGATTTCGATAGCTTCTGGTCCGATGCATGTGATGAAAGTCGCAACTCGGTAATCGTTCGGTTTAGAAGTCAAACCGGTGATCGTTTCGTACGCTTTCCACGTTTGAAGCCAATTTTTCCAATTCTTTGCAAGGTCGCCGCGAAGATCTAGCTTTGGAGGTATCGGGACATTGGAAGTGAAGATTTGCTGCGGTGCTTGAGCGCTTGGAGCTGTCGCTGTGCTGCCGTTCTCTGCTTTGGACGCCCGTAGCGCGGCTTGTCTTGGGCATATTTGCTGCGAAGTTAAGCGTTTAGTTCGGATACCATATAACGTTAGGGCCTCAAACAATGACAAGAGCAGTATAAACAACAGGCAAACAAGTTGTAATTGCCACTCCCTCGCAAAAGCACATGTTGTTTTGACACGTGATCCAGTGTCACAGGCATACCATCGCCGTACGTGGCTTACACAAATTGAAAAATAAGGGTGTGTGTTGCAAGGAACGGCTCGTCGCCAAAACGACGGCCGCTTAGTAGTTATGTAGGGTCACGCAATTCTCAAACAAACGCTCGGAAAAGTTTTCTCGGGTGGGGAGAGTTTAGAGTTGTCTCCCGAGACGATATTTACCGTCCCTAAATCAGGTATAGTCAAAACAGAAGAAATTTCGGACTAATACACTCCGATCTGTTGTTTTGTTCCAAATGGATTGAAAACTTTTGAATGGTTGGTTCGGCGCAGAGCGCGATGCAGTGGAGCCGCTGTAAAGTTTGTAAAGCAGTACCCCACCTCGAAAGAAAAAAACAACTTCACCAAGGGAGGAGGGGAGGGGGTGGAGGCTGGACAAAAGACACTCCAGAATGACATACCTACGTGACATGCACGTTGACTACTTCAGTAGTGACCGACCTAAATACAAGGACTTGTGTGGAGGGTAAACTCGATAGAAAATATTTAATTTCCGCTTTCTAATAGCGTTTCTTCTCGATCGAAGTGCACCACTTTGAGAGACCAATATATTTTAGTTCCAATGCCAAGTCCTAGGTATTTTGCAGCTCTCATTGCAAGCTTGCTTACCACTAGTTTTTTGGTCAACAGGATTTCTACACCTGTCTGTGTTTGGAATAGATGGTGAGGAGGAATCCCACTTGCTTGGACACTTGGATGTCTTGAAGTCCCAATCAGACTGGAGCTCTTTAACCTTGTGTCCTTCTCGCTTCAACAACACGATCCAAGACAGAAAATTAACATTTTTAGGATCTGCGAGCCTAAATTTCACAATACAGATAGAAATTTCGCCAGGGAAGATCGAGCTAAATCACCCAATACCGTTTGACATAGATCCAGGGACGCCTAATGTTGTCTTCCAGTTCATCCCACCTCAAGACATCTCCAAGACCCAACTTGATGTCACAGTCACCTCGGAATCGGATGTTCCAGCTTATTTGAAAGTGTCACACATCTGCAAGGACGTCACGGAGAATATAAGACTTGTAGACTATAAGGGTGAGTCTATTCGACTTTCCTTCGCAAAGAAGGGACGAATCACGTTGTCCAAGGTCTCTGTTCCTCCACTGACCGATTCCACAAAGAGCTGGTTCATTGGCATCGCACTGAAGAACGATTCAGGTAAAACGGCGCCATATGCAAGAAAGACTTTAACGTTAACTTTAGCAAGATCATTTGATTACTCTTACGCACATCCCATGAGTGTGTTAGTTATATCTACTATTTTGTCAGGCGTGTTAGTGTCGGCCATCGCTTTTATATTCTTTAAAGATCTTTTTTATGTGCAAGATGTTACTTGTCGGGTTTGTTGTAGAGGGTTCTGTGATCACTTGTCTCTTTGCTGGGAGGTATTTAAAGACCACTGGTTTACTCGCGGTCCTAAAACATATTCCTACCTCACAGGTATCGTGGGCTTTGTGTTAATGATAGGCGCGTCCCAGTTTGTCATTGCAAACTGGTATGTCATGATAAATGAGGGCAATAGAGACAACTGTTACTACAATGACTTCTGCTACAGAGTAAGCCCTTGGCGTGATATTCCCTACAACTTAATGATGAGTAATTTAGTCTACATGTTGCACGGAATAATTTTAGCCGCGTGTGTGTGTTGCATGGAAGCAAACATGCTTCACCAGTGCAGGAGTCTTCACCATCCCAGTGAAAAAGCTGCACATGACCTCAAAGGAAAGATTTCGTTTTCCATTGGGTATGGTTTTGCGTGGGCATTGATCTTCGAAGGATGTTTCTCCTTAATTTACCATCTTTGTCCAAGTAAGATGACCTTCCAGTTTGACACAGCGTTCATGTTTGTCATTGCTGGCCTTTCAGTCATTTTATTACACAATGGAATTAAAGAGAACACGTTCTGTGCAGAGGATGCCAAGGGGCCAGTGGGAGCGGCAAACGCTTTCCTCTTCTTTTTGGTTCCGCTTCTAGTTTTTAATTACTTTGGCGCTGTTCATCATTTTGAAATGCATCACTCTGAGAAAGGGATGAGTAACGCTTGGAAAATACCTTTTTTGGTATTTTTGGGGTTATGGTGGGGGGTCATTGTTTTGTGGGCTTGCTATAAATTGTTCCCCGTAATTTCTGGAGAACGCAATGCCTTGTGCAAATGGTTACTTTCTGCCTTCGTTGCCATTACAGTTGTAATCGTGCCAATAGCAGTGTTTATTCGATGGAAAGAAAACCTTCCTCAGGCACTTTTGTATTCCTGCATTTTTGTGAGCATCCTTGCCATTCTTGGCAGGGCCTGTCACACTTGGTACAAAAAACGTGCGGATTGCTGGATTGATTTTTTCCGATTTCTTTATGCCGTTGGTGTTTTGGTTTTATGGGGAGTTGCCATGTACTATTTTCGAGAAAACCCAACCACTGATAAGGCGGAATCCCCGGAGATATCCCGAGATAATAACCAAGAATGCGAATGGCTTGATTTCTTTGACCACCACGATATGTGGCACATTCTGTCCTCCCATGCCCTTTTAATGGGGGCCTATTTGTTGATGTTTATGAGCTACAAAAAACCCGGCGCTGAGGGAGAGAGTAGACTGCGTTCGTACCGCGTCGGGCCGCAAGAAGCAACTTAACAAGCCAACTATAACCAACAGGCACTGTTTACCTTTAATCCGGGAACAGCCAAAGTCATAAACTAAGTCATCCGTTTTCTCTGACCGTGGCAGGTTACTTTTACTTTTTCTGTCACTAGCCAGAGTGCCGCGTGCCCCAAAAAACCGCACAGAAGGCAAAAACTTACCACTCCAAAAACTTACCTTCAAAGCTATGATACTCCCCCATAAGGACTGATGGGGAGGCTTAATAGAGAAAGGAGTCTTGAATAATTAGTCCATCGAAACATATAACTTTCCAGGCAACTTTGAAGGTGGCGGATCACTTATTCTACAATTAAATAAAGCATCTTTTATTCTACAACGATGTTTTACTTCTGTTCAAGTTATGAAATTGTTTACATAATGAGTGAGATAAATACCTAATTCTTAATAATAATAATAATAATAATAATAATAATAATAATAATATATCACATTTATATTGCGCATTTTCTATGCAATATTCAAATGCGCATTACAACACTGGCCGGGGGACTTTGCCAGACTGCTTATAACGCAGTTTACAATTAATGAAGTTGAGTTATGAGTGCCCCCGTAATGTCAATATCAAATTAAGACAGACACTAGGGGTGGTCACTGCCAGAGTTTTGTTACGTCCCTAGTGGTTCTTTTACGTCCCACAGAATCAGAGAATTATGAAGAGTTGTGAGACGGGGCCTACGGTTTATCGTCCTTATCCGAGAAGACTAGAAAGTCTAACCGTTTGTAGATGTCATTACAAAGGCAGCACTTTCTCCTCAATTATTTAAAGACCCTGAGTGTTGGTCCGGCCGGGATTTGAACCCGCGACCTCCCGCACGGTAGTCCGGTGCTCCACCACTGAGCTAACCGGTTGGAGTAAAGGGTAAACGAATTCTGACGATTAATGTTTTTCGATTTTAATCTTAGGTGACAATTGATTTAAAATTATTCTCCTATTGAGGTACCCCCGTTAAGATCCTCACCGATTATTAATATTAATAGTAAATTTGATTACAGTGTGGTCCCATCTGGTAATTTAGAATAGCGAAATAATTGTAATTCTCAGATAAGCTTTCTTTATTCTCTATATTTCATTGTACAGGATCCTTATGTTAGTTATTACATGTAATAATAATAATAATAATAATAATAATAATAAAGGACGCAGAAGGCTACCATCTCGACTTCTCTCAATATAGTGAGAACCTCCAAAGCTACCGTCACTTGACTTTCCCTGTGGGAATAGCATAGGAGCTCAATATAGTTTTAGTATCAGAGAACTTTAGATTGTTTATTAGATCTCTATCTTTTATCGTACATTTTTTAGCTCAGTAGGTTTCTTTTAATAGTTCCTTCAGGCTGTGCGCCCTATGTTGTTCCATTTTAGCATCCATACGTTTATCAACTGCTATAATAACAATTAGTCTCCTTTCTTAGCATAACGTAGTTTTACTTTTTTTGGTTCGCGCCTTCATCCTTAATTACCCTTGTTAATATCTCACTTTGTTACACTATTTATTGCTTATTTTCATTTTATTCCTCACTGTACAACTGACGATGGATGATGTCTCATTCGAAACATGTATTGTCTTCATTAAAAAATGAACTTCAAAAACATCGTGTGGCTCATCATAAAGATATTTTACTTTGTGCTGCTATGAAGCCTTCATAATAATAATAATAATAATAATAATAATAATAATAATAATAATAATTTGTTATTGTTATTATATGTGGCGTTATATGTACCTAGATTTATAGTATCAAGGTAGATTTTATTTACCTGTTTCATTCTAGTAGGTAGTAGGAGGTAACGCAGTTCTCCAATGAGTGAGTTAACTGAAGTATCAGCTAAGTTAGGCTATAGTCCTTTCTTTTTGTGCGTGTCACTACAAGTGGGTTACACCTATAGGAGTCGAAAGAATAACTCTGCGATTCCCGGCGATTGGTCAAAATTCGTCACATAACGAGCACGTAACACAATAGGGCCATTTATACGGGAGAAAATAAGACGTGAACTGATCGTATAAATGGTGCAAAATAAGCGTTTGCGTCTTATTTAGGTCGCGTCTTATCTTAGAACAGGGTTTTCAGCTGTTCTTTATAGGGCCGTTTATACGAGAGAAAATAAGCCGCGGCTTACATAAGACGCGAAAGGAACCATTTATACGAGTAAAAACGCCTAGGCCAGGATAAGCCGCAGCTTGAGAAAGCCGTGAACGTAGATTTTGTACCATTTATACGGAGTGTTCGCGTCTTATGTTAGCCGTGGCCAGAATAAGCCGCGGCTTATTTTCTCTCGTAAAACGGCCCTATTTTTTGCCCTCGTCTTAATTAAGACGTGAACTTCCTCGTATAAATGGTTTCGCGTCCTAAATAAGACGTGAACTGCAAGTGCGCGTGCATAACAACAACAGCAACATGAGCTTGTCTTACGATTAGATAGTGTAATTGGTTGCAAAACTTTACAAAAGATGGCCGTAAGAGCCGAAAGTTTGCAATGAATTCAGCATCTTACTTCTTTAACATGCCATCAGTCGCACCAATTCTTTTGTCTGCTACGGCGAGTTAATGAATTTTATATTACAGCGTGGTCTTCATAAGAAAAAAAACATCTCTGAAAAGTTTCTTTTGTTCTTAAAATGACAGGACAGCATGCTTTTCTTTCTTGCTACAGCGCGCCATCTTGGACTGTTGCTAGTGGCAACATTGCATGTAAGCGAGGCTGTATGAAAAGAAAGACGCGAACCATTTATACGATATCTTCGCGTCTTGTGTAGGACGCGAAGGTATAAACTGTACAGTTCGCGTCCTATTTAAGTCGCGTCTTACATAAGACGCGTCTTATTTTCTCCCGTATAAATGGCCCTAATATGCTCTGATAAAGGCAACGGTAAGTCATTACCTTCTGGACGTTTAACCGTTTGAATTGGATGAAAGACATTTGAAAGCATTCAAATAAAAGAACGTTTTGCCACCAAAAAAGGTTTATTGATTAGGATATAAATGTTTTGATATCAACAAAATGTCCGACACCTGGGCGTAAGCTCTCAGGATATTAATGAGCTCTGTAAGTGCCGATTATAAATTTTGGCACATTTCTTCACCGTGCTCATCAAAAAACAAACGACATGGAATTACCAGATTCAACGCCGTTTTGCAATTTTGTTCTTAAATGGATAGTTCACCTACATTCTGAAAGTTAACCGAACTAGAATAATATTTTGAAATGACGTTTTTGCTCCATTGCTTTGCATTTGACATTGGGAAAAGGAGATAAGGGAAAGGGAAGTTTTAGCAAGGACGACGGCGAAAAAACGATAATGCCATATTTAAAATTTAACTTATCGCCGTACTATTTCGCCGAATTTCCACATAATTAACTTGAGAAATGCTGGCTAACTGTCTCTTTTGAAACCAAATTTACTATGAATGGTTTGAATTAAGGAAAAAGAAAGAAAAAATTACCGTCATGCGCTCACTTTGTCGATACAACCGTGAATGTGGTTATTTCACGCTGTTGTTGCTCAGAGAACGGCAAAGAAATGAGCTAAAATATGTAAAACGCACTTGTCGAGCGACTGTTGCTCATTATACCTATGCATTTTTCTTTTATGAGCAACTCCATGCAAATATCGACCAAAGTGCGGCAAGGCTCAAAAAATCAAAATCGCTCTTCTTTTGCATACTGGTAGACTTTAGTAAGTGTACAAACGCCATGTAGTTTTTTCTTTGAAAGAGGCGTTCGTTTCCGAGAAAAACGAGGAAAACCGTTTCAAGCCCCGCCGTCGATTTTGCAAGCCAAAAACAGGGTTGAAATTCACTGATTCGCTTGACTCGCGTTTCAAAGCAACCGCGCTAGAATAAAAGCATATTGCTAGAATGTTAAGTATAACTCGTCGTTGACCAAAATATACAATTTTTTTTAGCATTACAGCAGTCTGAGTAATTATAAAAAGCTAAAGCGTTCAGCTACCTGTTGTTTACCCACCAGAGGTAGTTGAAAAAAGCGACGATTTTCATCATGTGCCTTTGATTAGAATTTTTTAAGATTGAAGGGGGAAACACTAAGAGCATCAAACGTTTATGTTATGTAAAAATTATTTTGGGGAAATTACTTCGAGCTTCTCAGAAATCATTTGAAAATCGTGTTTCAGACAACATAAAATCTGTAACGCCATCCAACAAATGACACCACCAACATTTGACCTTAAGTTTTCATTTACAACGCTAGCGCTGGCAGCCTTGATATGTAGAACAATTTTTTAAAAAGCTAACCTTAACCTGTATCTGTTTGCTTCAAGCTCCAAGTTGTTTAATTTTGCCGTCTTATCACCTTTGTCACCGTAATCGTGAAGTCCGCTGGAATGTGTGCGTGTGTGGAGGTGCGTGACAGCTTTCCAGCACTTTCTTCTTCCCTCTGTTTTCTCTAATGTTTTCAAGTTAACATCATGTGCTTGTTAGAAGTTTTGCATGAGAACCCTGGACCTTAAAAAAGCCGGCTAACAAATCAAGTTCAGTTGTTTAACAAGGCAAAGTTCCTTGTTCGCGGATCCGTTCACTTCAATTAACCTCTTTTGCAGAAGAGTGTGCAAAAAGTCTACTTCCAGTAATACGCACGGGACGAGTTTCACCTGTTAATGCCCGGTACACTGAAGAAAATTGAACACTATATTGCTCCTTCTTCGAAAATACTTAATGTGACATTAGTTTACCTGAGAATTACCTTTTTAATATTTAAGGCTTTTGCTTAACATACTTTAATTAAATTTAGTTTAATTTGATTAAAGTACATGTTCATTCCACGTGAAAGAGATAAAGAACTTTGTACTAGTAGTAATCGTAGATTAGAAAGTGCGTTCGAGTATTGGTAGGTTTGGTATGTTTACCCTAAAACCACCACATGGAGGGCCATGATAATCTTTGAACACTAAAAGCACATTGACAGCATCTGGGAAAGCCTAAAAAATATCAACTTTGACTAACACAATATTAAAACATAGTTTCTGAAAATAGTTGTAGCAGCAACGAACAAATTATTGTAGAAATCGGCAATTGTTTGAGCTTTATCCAGACAGTAATCCCCAGAAATTCCTTCAGCTCCTCAGGACTTGTTCCGACCCAACATGGTTTGTTCCTTCGCATGGCATATTTGTTTGTTTCAGTGACGAAATCGAAATGACCGCTCCGTGGTGTAAAAAGGTGTACAAAATATTTCTCAGACATTTGTTTATCCTGATATAACAAATTTCAGTCGAGGTCGTTTCTTGAGAGGTAAGGTGGCAGATAATCCACTTCAATCGCCAATCCTCCCCACAAAGAACCTTCCCTGCTAGCAGAGGTCTCTGGCAGAACTCCAATTTCATCGTGTTCAACAACTCGATCAAACAGGTCTTGTTTTCGAAACATTTCGTCGATTCAATTCCGCTTTTACTCGATGAATTGTCCACTCATTGAAATTGTATCGCCGCCATTTTTACTTTCGCCATTTCCAGGCTGTAGCAGCTCATTTCACAGGCAGCCCAGACATACTGTATGTGTAATTATAAGCTTAATGTTCTGCATATAGTCAAAATATTGATGTAAAAGTTCAAAAATAAATATTGTTTCAATTTAATATCACTATGTGTTTGTTGTGTTGCTCAATAACTGGTCTATTTTGCGGTGCTTCTGGCCTGTTCGCCTGCTATCATAACCGCTTGGGAACCATTATTCTTACACCTATATTCACGGTTCAAATAATAATAATAATAATAATAATAATAACCTTTATTTACCCTCGGTAGTATTTATAGCACAAAGGCTAGTGGGGCCGAGCAAATACAGAAACAAATAAAGTCAAATTAAATCAACTCAATTCAAATCAAATGAAAAAAGTGTCTAAAAATTCGAAATACTCTAAAGAAAAGCTCACTTACCTTTAGCTGAAAGTTTCCTTAAGTGTCCTCGCCGGTTTAAATAGCGATTTTTCGCTTTTTGTTACCAGACGGATCTTCCACTAAAGAAGAATTGAAGGCAGGCCAGACCAAAACTGACCATCTCCACGCGAAGCTCCATAAATTCTCTAATAATCGTCGGATTCGCTCCAAATTGCGATCAGCTGAACGGCGGTTAATGTGGCTTCCTGTATATTGCTCCCTGGCTTTCAAAACCCATCGCAAGTGCACGAGCATCGCTCATTTTTCAGCATTTACCTGACCTTCTCCCTTCGTCAGGCACTGCATTATCGACGGTTTTACTACGCGATTTGAATATCCAGGCTTAGCGACCGCGTCCCTTCGACAAAATGCGCTAGCCGAGGGAGGGACCAATAGATTGGTCGAGTGCCAATAGTATCGTCCCTCCCTCGGCTAGTGCCATTTTGTCGAAGG
>JAEMWC010000027.1:1710000-1742500 GCA_016490735.1 Pachyseris speciosa
AGTTCTAAATATGGGAACCATGCGCTCTTGCGATCCTTGTGATGGAAACTATCCCAGAAAGTAATGAACGCTCCTGCTCCAAGTTCTTAGTTTTTGGAACTGAGATATTTCTGACCCAAAACCCGCGAAGTTTTCTCTTCTCCTTCCAACGTCGTTGTCTTCTTCGCTGCAGAACAACTAGAATAAAAAAGAGCACACCTCAAGAGCACGTCATTGTTTTGGAGCTACCACGTTTGGAAAGTTTATGACTGGTAAGTGTTAATGGCTCCTCCCGTTCAGATCTTTCAGGGTCGTTCAGAGTCGAATGGATAGTGACAGGAATACGGCGGCCCGACTACCATTGTGATTTGCGTTTGCTACGCGTTTTAGCCTTCATTCAGATATTCGCTTTAACGAGAGTAAGTCTTTACCTCTCTTTTCTATTACTGAGAAAAGGTAAACATCTATTTTTGTTACAGTGAGAAAAATTCGCAGCAACGTTTATATTTGCGTGCACTTTGAGAAACGACGGCGACATTTGTTCACGTTAGTTAGGGCGACATCGGCACAACAAAAGATGGTACACAGCGACACGGGTACCCCCTTGGAAGGCCTCATAATCTTGTATTGCTGTCAGTCTTTTGATCAATTTTCCGAGAAAAAGGGAAAGTTTAGCCTAAGTGCATATTGAAAGGCGTATCAGATCCGGCTTATCAACTAAATCGTTGGGCAGCTTTTTTCCAAGTTCCACGATGTTCTTTTGCGTAGTACTTCTGGTATCAGTTTTAGCCATAAGGCCCTTTGCAGTTCAAGCAGAAAAGTTCGCAGAATGCACTTTTGGCGAAATGGAAATATCAACTTGAAGTGGAGTTGGCGATCAGAAGATGGCGGCGAGACTGAGTACAAAACTCGCGTCTTACCAAAACATGAGTCGCTGTGTGGTGAAGACGAAAGAGCGAACCAATTTCTACGAATAAAAGCAAAACGAAACAAAGAGTCGAAAGGCAAGGAGAGCGGAATAAAGGGAGTAGGCATGGACATAGTTGCAAGTGCAGGTGTTGCCGTGAATTTTGGTTCGCTTCTCGCTTGCTTGCTTGCTTGCTTGCTTGCTTGTGTGTTTGAATCGCGTGAGCGGTGGTTATTAGTGAAACTATAATTTTTCCTGCAGTTTCTTGGCTTTCTTATCTTTGCAAAAGAATTCAAGACAGTTTCGTGGAAGCGGGTAATCCGCACTGAGGACTCTGAATTGTTCCGAGATGAATATTTGCTTATGGGGCGTTCCTATCCTTCACATACCTCGACTCATATGAACACGCAGTTTTCAGATTTCATATTTTTGCTTCGGTTTTAGTATATTTTTAAGGCTACAGTTTCATTTCATGCATAACTGAATATCCGCATTCAATGTGACTGCAAAACTTTGGAAAACTCACTCGTTCGCTGCGCTCACTCGTTCGTTTTCCCAAGCTTTGCAACCCGTGAATAAAAATCCGTAAAAAGCACTTTCTATGCTGTCATTTGCTTATTATATGTATAACAAGAATAAAACATATACATGAAATCAGTTTTGTTTTTCCCGATACCATAAGCGTACATGCAGAACAGCACAAAATTCAAGACTGATCCAAATGGCCGAGCGTAATAAAAAGACAAATCCGGTTTCCAGTCAGGCAACAAGTACACAAAGAGCCTACTCAAGCTGAAATATCACTTCCCATTCAGAATAAATGAAAAATACGGGAGAATTCGTAAATACAAAGCGTGAAATGTTTTCACTTGTCCCTAATCACTGTTAGTTAAACTGAGTGGAGTGCAATTTGGTCTGAAATCATACGCGTGATTTTAAAATCGCCCGGGTTCGATTTGAAGTATAATTTCAAGATCAAGTATGATTTCAGATCAAAATTGCATGACACGAAGTTCAATTACGACTTTATTACACCCATTTTGAAATCACACAGTTTTTTTTGTAAACACTGATTAATATTTGTTTACCCATGAAATTTGATAGGTTAGTATTATTTCATTTTTCAATTTGATGGTTTACAGAAAGGATGCGATTTAGAGTAAAAAAAAAAAATGGTGCAATTTGGGAATAAATTGCACTGTTGAAAGCCAATCAGACTGCAGGATCACCAGTGATTTCAAAAGGGGTTTAATAAAGTCATGTAATGGCGGCGCTTCGCGCTGTGCAAAGGCAAATTTGGACTCTGTTAACTTACTCTGTTTATTGAAATGTTGAATGTTCCTCCTTGAATGTTCGCCCCCTTATTTTTGTTTGATTGCGTCTCGATAAAATAATCTAACAGTAAATCCAATGGACCAAGGGAAGCTTAAGCCATGCTTTCAGAACACAAACTTGGAGCGGGCGCTGAGTTGAAGCCCGCGCTTCTCGGTAGCCATTTGAGTGTTTTGCTCTGATTGGCTTAGTGATTCTACTCTGGACGGTGATTGGTTATATTTTCACATGTAAAGAATGCTGTACGCGAAGGTGATTGGACGTATCGCTTTTTTCACATTGAAAATATAGCAGGTATAGAATTCCATTTGCAAGGTTTATTGCCTAAACTTCTCGCTATATATATATATATATATATATATAATAAAAACTGCAAAGCTCGGCGCAAGAACAGCCAACTTTATCACCAGCTCTTTGAAATACCTTGTCCATGTCGACCGATTTTATTCTGTTTTACGCCATATGTTTTTACTCCATATGTTAAAAAGACAGACTGGCAAAATGAAATATCTTTCATATCCTCACAAGACCACAGCAAATTGCAGATAAATTGATTCTAAAAGACAATATGTCGCAAGTTATTAAGCATAAATATTAAACTAACATGAACGATTTCCGAGAAAGTTTTTTCTTTAATCAGCCTGTAAAATGTGTTCCACTGCCGCCCGGCATTGAATTCGTGCTCACCCGAACGATTATCTCAACTTTCGTTCCATGTTACAATTAAATAAGGTATCTCTATATGATTTATTATATGTTCGGCCACCAAAGTCGGACGATAGCAACAATTGCCATATCGGCACAACAAAAGATGTGATACAGCGAAGCGGCTACCCCTATCTCTTCTCCACCTGGGAGGGTCTATGTCATAATCTTGTCTTGCTGTCAATGCATGTCAGTCGTTTTGATCAATTTTTCCGATTAGACTACGTGCATATTGAAAGGCGTATCAGATTGCGTATCAGTTCAATTGTTGGGCAGCTTTTCCCCATAAGCTCCATGATGTTCTGTTCCGCAGTACTTTTGGTTTCATTTTTGGCCATAAGGCCTTTTCTAGTTCAAGCAGAAACATTCGCAGAATGCACTTTTGGCGAAATGGAAAATTCAAGTGGAGTTGGCGATCAGAAGATGGCGGCGAGACTGAATGCAAAACTGGCGTCTTACCAAAACATGAGTCATACCTGTGTGGTGAAGATGAAAGAGCGAAACTATTTTTTGCGAATGAAAGCTAAACGAAACAAAGAGTCGAAAGGTGAGAGAGAATAGAGCGAGTAGACATGAACATAGTTGCAAGTGTTGCCGTGAACTTTGGTTATTTCGCTTCCTTGCCTCACTCGTGTGCGTGTTTGGATCGATCGCGCGTGAGCGATGTGAATAGAGAATTCAAGGAACCTTCCTAGTCCGTGGAATTTCTTGGCCTTCGTATTTTTGCGACAGAAATCGAAAATTCAAGACAGTTTCGTGGAAAATAATCCACACTGAGGACTGCGATATGTTATGAGACGAATATTTGCTAAGAGGGCGTTCCCATCCTTCCTATACCTCGACTTAGATTCACAGTTTTTGCTTCGGTTTTAGTATCTTATTTTTGAGGCTACAGTTTCATTTCATGAAGAAATGAATATCAGCATTCAATGAGTTTGGCTAGCATCGTTTAAACTGTAACGTTCAGCGCAAGGACAGCCAACTTTATCACCAGCTCTTTGAAATACCTTCTCCATGTCGACAAGCTTTATTCTGTTTTACTCCGTAAGGTTAAATTCAAATAATTATCTTTCATATCCTCACAGGGCCACATAGAATTACTGAGAAATTGATTCTAAAAGCGGATATATCGCAAGTTATTAATCATAAACATTAACCAACATGAACGATTTCCGAGAAAAGTTCTTTGTTTACTCAGGTTGTAAAACTGTGTTCCACTGCCTCCTAGCATTGAATTCTTGCTCACGTTCTGTGTTACTCCCGGTAACCAAGTAAGGCATCTCTGTTTGATTTATTATCTTTGTCGGCCACCAAAGTCGGACTATCGCCTCAGTCTCTAACCAAGTGAACACAATAAAAGGAACCATGTATTCACGAGTTAACGTCTGTGGGCCGAATAAGTAAAATTCACTATCGAAATACACCGGTTATACGTACCGAAAGGAAGATGCACAAAAAACACTGCAGAATTTCATACATGACCTGGACTTTGTTTGCTTTAATAGAGGCCGAACTTACTAGAAGGATTTGTATGGACAATAAATTGAATGGAATATAGTTTCCACTTACCGTAATAGTTGTGCAAAAGCAGTCTCTTACTAGTTTTTTTTTATCGTTTCTTTGAGGCTCCCAAAGGAATTGCGTGCCGAGAAGCAGCCAGATCAGACGAGTCTCTTCCCGTTCGAAACGCACTACCGAGTAAAACTTTTCCGCTATTGTTCTTGTTAAGTTGTTCGGGCTCCAATACTAAGAGTGTCCTTTGGCTTTAATTTTCACCCCAAAAGAAATAAGTCCATTTTATATGAAGTATATGGAAAATTGGTGTAACATTAAGTACCCAGATTCAGAGTTACGTTCATTTCCGGACATAAGTCAGTGATAAGTGTCATCATAGTTAGTAGAGAGTGTCATAGTAACTATGGTATCATTAATGGGGATTGAGCGGTTTTCAATTGAGTGTCGAAAGGAAATTGAGTTTCCTTTGGTTTTGCATTGCTTTGCTCTGTGATTGGCCAGCAAACCTCGCGCCACTTTTTCAACCAATAAGAAGCAAAACCAAAACTAATGGCAACTTGCTCACGCGCATTTTCCCGCGCTTTGCGCCGGCTACATGTAATTGCTTCGTATTCTGATTGGCTCATTGCACTGTTTTGGTCCGTTGTGATTGGCTGGAGTAATTGCTTTGGTTTTGGTTTTACGATACTCAATTGAAAACCGCTCTAAGCGTGATCATTTTACTTATAATGTCAAGTCCTAGGTGCTGTAGCTCTCAATGTAAGCTTGGTTACCAGTATTTTTTTTCGTCAACAGGATTTCTACACCTTTCTGTATATGGAATGTATGGTGAAGAGGAATCCCAAGAGCTTGGACACCTGGATGTCTTGAAGTCCCAATCAGACTGGAGCTCTTTAACCTTGTGTCCTTCTTGATTCAACAACAAGATCCAAGACAAAAAATTAGATTAGTATTTTCAGGATCTGCGAACCTAAATTTCACAATTCAGCTAGAATGTTCGCCGTGAAAGATTGACCTTAATCACCCGGAGACTTTTGATATAGGTCCAGGGACGCGTTTCGTTGCCTGTTCCAGTTCATCCCACCTCAAGACATCTCCAAGACCCAACTTGATGTCACGGTCATCTCAGAATCCGATGTGCCAGCTTATCTGAAAGTGTCACAAGTCTGCAAGGACGTCACGGAGAACATTAGACTTGTAGACTATAAGGGGGAGTCTATTCGACTTTCCTTCGCAAAGAAGGGACGAATCACGTTGTCCAAGGTCTCTGTTCCTCCACTGACCGATTCCACAAGGAGCTGGTTCATTGGCATCGCACTGAAGAACGATACAGGTAAAACGGCGCCTTATGCAAGAAAGACTGTAACGTTAACTTTAGCAAGATCATTTGATTACTCTTACTTTCTCAGTCCCTTCCCCCCCCCCCCCCCCCCGCGCCCATAAGTGTTTTACTAGTTATTATCATTCTGCCAGGTGTGTTTGTATCGGCCATCGCTTTTGTATGCTTTAAGGATCTTTTTTATGAGCAAGATGTTACTTGGTGTTGTCAGCGCACTCCTGGCAGTCGTTGTACTTGTACTTGCGGGGATTGCTGGGGAGGGTTCTGTGATCACTTGTGTCTTTGCTGGGAGGTGTTTTATCACCACTGGTTTACTCGCGGTCCTAAAACATATTCCTACCTCACAGGTATCGTGGGCTTTGTGTTGATGGTGGGCGCGTCCCAGTTTGTCCTTGCAAACTGGCATGTCATGATACATGAGGGTGATAGAGACAACTGTTACTACAATGACTTTTGCTATAGAGTAAGCCCTTGGCGAGATATTCCCTACAACTCAATGATAAGCAATTTAGTCTACATGTTGCACGGAATAATTTTAGCCGCGTGCGTGTGTTGCATGGAAGCAAACATGCTTCACTAGTGCAAGAATCTTCATTACCCTGATGAAAAAGCTGCCCATGACCTTAAAGGGAAGATTTCGTTTTCCATTGAGTATGGTTTTGCGTGGGCATTGTTCTTCGAAGGCTGTTTCTCCTTAGTTTACCATCTTTGCCCAAGTAAGATGACCTTTCAGTTTGATACAGCGTTCATGTTTGTCATTGCTGGACTTACAGTTATTTTGTTTTACAATGGAATAAAAAAGAACACATTCTCCGCAGAGGATGCCAAGGGGCCAGTGGGAGCTGCAAACGCTTTCCTCTTCTTTTTGGTTCCCCTTCTAGTTTTTAATTACTTTGCCGCTGTTCATCATTTTGAATTGCATCACTCTGAGAAAGGGATGAGTGACTCTTGGAAAATACCTTTTTTGGTATTTTTTGGGGTATGGTGGGGCGTCATTGCGTGCTGGGCTTTTTATAAATATCTCCCCATAATTTCTAAAGTAAACAAGACGTCGTGCAAACGGACACTTTTTGTCTACTTTGCCATTGTTGTGCTCTCGCCATTTATAGTGTTTTGTAAAGACGAACAAAACCTTCCTGAGGCAGTTTTGATTTCCTGCATTTCCGTGAGCTGCTTAGGAATTCTAGGCAGGGTGTTTTACTTGTGGTGCAAGTGCAAAACCTGGGAGGATAGCGAGGCCTGTCGCGACCACATTAGCAGCGTCTTGAGGGACCTCTGGGAAAAAAGTTGCACGAATTGCTCTTGGGATTGTTTTTTTCTATGGCTTCGATTTTTTTATGCCAGTGGAGGTTGGGGTTTTATGGGGAATTGCCTTGTGGTACTTCCTTGGAAAACAAACGACTGATAAGGCGGAATCCCCTGAGATATCCCGAGATAAAAACCAAGAATGCGAATGGCTGGATTTCTTTGACTACCACGATACGTGGCACATACTGTCCTCCTATGCCCTTTTAACGGGGGCTTATTTGTTCATGTTCATGAGCTACGAAGAACCCGGGGCTGAGGGAGAGAGAACACTGCAGCTTATTCCCCAGCAAGGAGCAACTAAACAACGCCACCAGGAACAGACAGTTTATCTAACTCACGTGGATGAACAGCCAAACTCATAAACTAAGTCGGAAATTTCCTCGTAGAGTTCTCTCGCTTTTTTCCTTTTTTCGGGACGGCAAGCTCAATAAAAAATGGGTGGAGTGGGAAAGGAGTATTCTTGTCCCCTGCCCCTTCCTATAAGATTTTACTCTCTTCGGCGAGATTTACAAGGTAAAATGCAAAACAGGCAAAAAACAAACAAACAATGCAAGTTTATTTCAGTCAACACGTGGATCACTATTCTCACTGCATACATAATTAGCCTGTAGCGCGGGAAAGGCTTAAGTTCTTTAAATTCCAACGTTCCGCACCTGCGCGCTAGTAGCATGGTGCATTGCGGCCTTCGCTTCAAATATCACAATTCCAGTCACCTCATGGTCAGTTCAACGGAGTTCGGTAAAGTCACGGTAAAATGTTCGCCCCTCTCACCTCCCCTGGTGGCAGTCGATGCTGTATCCTTCATTTGACACGCCTTTTGCCCTGGCAGTCGCGGGTATCCTCCCATGACTTAGCTTCCCGTGTCAGGGCAATTGTATGCAGTGAGAATGATTTACTATTCTAGATTATCAGCTGGGGTTGGGCTTTGATCAAATATACAATGAATAATTCACAAGGATCTTGATGGAGGTACCTCGAAACAAACAGATAATTCAGTCTTACGGTCAAGTATTAATTGAGGGTAAAAGCGAACAGTTTCACTCGTTGCAGCTGTAAATCCTTGTCGTGAATAACGGTTTTATCGCAATCAAGGATCCAATAGCAACCCTGAAGAAGTTTTAGAAGCTTTAAATAACGCCGCGCCTACGAAACAAACGTTTTGTGTCCCCATCAAGATCCCTTCCTTTTTTAAGGTACAAGTGTATACTGTAAGGATTAGATATTTATTTCACTCATTGAGACTACATGTAACTCATAAGTTACAATCGGCATAGTGAATAACATGTAACCGATGTATCAGAACTTGAACAGAAGTGGGTAGTGTTTGAAAAATCTTGCAGCTTAAAAGGTGTTCTAATTGTAAAGCATTAATAAGAGATCCGCCAACTTTAAAAGATGCCTGGAAAGTTTGTAGTTTTACGTAGGATTTATTATTTAAGTAATACATAAAATATGAGCGGGAGACCTTTATGGGCAGTTAAAACGGAGAGCCGCAGGCGAGCCGTTTCAAAGCCCATCAAGGTCTCATGCGAATATTTTATGTTACTTGTGAAATGAAACAATAGATTGTGTTTGTCGTGTTTGTAATGTTAATCAGTAGAGATCTGTATGAAAGTTAATGCATACTAATTAGCGGAGCAGGACACTTTTGTGAAAGTTAATGATTTTTATTGGTACTTAGAGAGGTATACATGTGACTCAAATACTACCCGTAGATTGGTCGTTAGTCTTATGAATTAATGAATTTTACAAGGCTGTATGAAAGTTAATGCATACTAATTAGCGGAGCAGGACACTTTTGTGAAAGTTAATGATTTTTATTGGTACTTAGAGAGGTATACATGTGACTCAAATACTACCCGTAGATTGGTCGTTAGTCTTATGAATTATTAATGAATTTTACAAGGCTAATTAACAGTCCTCTCTGAATGAGGAGGAAGTCTCTTTATAATAGCCTTTTTTTACGGTAAGTGGTAAGTTTGTAGTTTTAAATCATGTTGCCTATCTAGTTTAGTCTAGTCCAGTCTATCTAGTCTGTTTTTTTTTTCTTTTTTGCGGCATGCGGCACTGACAAGAAAATAGTAAGCAACCTCCAACAATCAAAACTTGTTCAGTCAGTGATTGGATTCTGGGCATTTTCAAACTGCGTTTAGTTAAGTTACGATAAGTTAAGTTTATCAAGTAGTGTATGTGTTGTAGTTCTATTTTATCCTTGGTTCAAGTCTTATTTTCTTTTGTTCTTTTTCTCTTGTTGTATGATAATGAATACAAAACAAAGGAAAATAAAAATTGAAGCATTCATAAAATTGAACCACAACATATGCACCGTACTGCAAGTACTGTAACTTAACACTGTAAATAGAGAATGATTTGAATTCTCGTATTAGCTTTAATTTCTTTACTCTATATATTTCACTAAGAAAATTCAAGTGACTCGTGGGATATGCCATGGTATACAATCGAAAGCATTGCATAGTAACTATAGTATATAAATAATCCATGTGTCATATAGGCCTCTTGTTTCTATGTATAGTTTCCAATATAGATTTTACTTATTCGTTTCACTCTTTGAAGTAGTATGAGGTAATATAGCCCTCCAATTAGTGATATAAATCAAGTAACTCTTGATACGTGTGGCTATAATCTTTTCTTTTTGTGGTTTTCAATGCAGGTGCATGGGTTATGTACACCAAGGTGCCAAAAGTATAAATTGTAGTATGATGTTTGAGTATTTGGTAGCTACAAAGTAACGTTGAATATCTATTTGTTAATGTGAATAAAAACATATTAATTTGGCAGCATATTTCTGATTGGTTCTTTTCGAACAGGTCATTAGCCCTTACAAGCCTCGAAATATTTTTGCTCCTCGGCGATTGGTTATATTCGTCACGTAACGGGCACGTAACGCAATATGCTCTAACAAAGGTAACGGTCTTCCACAAGTGACCATTATTTCAGGTTTTGATTCTTTAGCCGTTTCATTTGGATGAAGGACAGAGGGAAGAGCGTTTCGCCTCTCACTCTACAACAGATGAGGATCGGGCGTCACTCTACTAATCTATGAAGCAATGTCTTTGATGCGTTAAAGCAACAATCAGGATGTCCGACCCTTCTTTCTTGGGATCCGACCGTAAAATTAAAATAAATAAATAAAATAAAATACAAGGACGGTATGAGAAGGCAGGGGATTTGCGTGAGGCGAGATGTTCATGTTGCTTTAGGCGTATATCTCAGCTGTTTAGAGAGTAATGGTACTATACTTGAGAAAAGATTAGCTGAAATGTATGACTGCAGGAGAGATGCCAACTTCCAGAGGTGTGAAATTTAGGGATTTTTTTTCTTTCTCGCCAGCCCCGCTATCTTTTAACTACCTCCACGCCTCCTAAAAAGACGAATAATAGAAAAAAACTGTTGGACCCGAGATGCAGAGAGTCGCTTAAATGTCAATGACAACAACTCAAAAAGATTATTAATTTCAGTTAGTAACCATTGGTAATTCTCCGAGGGGAGTAAAGGGGAGGTCCTGCGCACGTTTCACGGACATCAAAAAGTAGACATAACGCATTAAAATTGCATGCTCACATTTCACGGAAATGTATTCACGGATTTCCTCTCATAGTTTTCACTGATCACGAAAAAAAAAAAAAAAAAAAACGCTTGATCCCGTATCGCGCAATAACCTCTTTCACCTCGTCCTCTCAGCGGAACTATTCCATTCAGATCAGAGGTGATGGAGGGAGCGAGGGGAGACCGAGCCTCACAACCAGGGAGCCATCCCGCCTCTCTGATCACCTCCCTTCACAGATATGCCAAAATCTGAAAATCTGAAATGTGGAGATATTTTCTTTTGCACCAGTCCCCTATTCATCGACTCATACTTCCCCTAAAATAATGTAAATACCCACCGTCATCTCTTAGAGCGATGCACCTCCTCTTACAAAATTTTCCGAGCTCCCTCCACCCCCCCCCCCCCCCCCCAACGGCAACAATGATAAGAGAAAACGTATTTTCTTTGTGTCTTCGTAAATATCCGAGGAAGATTGACAGGGAAACATGCACGAAAATAAATCCATGACCCAATATTTTTGGAAGATTTGAATCTGATAATAGCGTCTTTTAGAAATAAGACCCCAAATCGATTTTGTCCGGGAGATTTATTTGTTGACCCGCACGAGACGGACCAGGAGATTCCGGGACAGTCCTTGATAACCAGGGAGAGTTGGTAGGTATGCTGTGGAATAAAATGCTCACCATTCCCACATGATAGCTACAAAACTATTCGCGCGTAGCCTATTGACAATGGTCTGTTACTGCAAATTATTGATTCAGGCAGATCCGTTTTCCGACAAAGGTTAAAACATATGCATTATTAATGTAGGTTGTTCTGTCTAATGCTGAACAAAGGCTGTGGTTTTCCATTATCAGAGGCGTAAGAGAGCTTCATGATGGCCTGCTTTGCAGTATTTTGGTTTCATTTTTGCAGCTCTACGTTGTCGTTTGCTGATTAATCTGATTATCTCTGCCAAACTCGCGCCTTGCAAAACCATTTCTATGTGGTGAAGGCCTAGCAAAGCAAACCCCGGTATTTTCCTGCGTGTGGAAGCTAAAAAATGTTAGGGAAACAAAAATCTTCCTTTGATAAAGCTGAAATGAACTTTCCACGGACTGTCTAGGGAACTATTTTTTCCCGAAAATGCTAGCTGACGTTTTAGACTGCCAAAAACAGCAATTACGACCTTTCCGAAAACCTTAGGGGCTATGATTTCATAAATGCGAATCTTTTAGGCCACGTTTTAGTTACGAAATCCGGTCTGTAATCATACTCGTAATAAACAAATCAGACTCCCGCTGCCCGGTCGTCCGATTTTGTTATCACTCGTATGATATACAGACCGAATTGGACTCCACTCAGTCCTATTACCATTACTAATCATAAAAATTACAATTTCCTCGATTGTGATTGGTTTAAAAAACTCCTATTTTCCACTAATTCACTTGCCAAGTTGTTATCGGACAGTTTGTTATTGGGCAGTTTGTTATCGGACAGTTCAATAAGCCAATCACATCCAAAATAGTGTTTCAAATCAACCAATCACATTCAAAGTTGTAGTTTAAATCAACCAATCACAACGTTGGTTTCAATCACCATACATTTTGATTGTAATCAATTTCAGAGCGACATTAAACAATTAACGCTCCCTTTGTCAGTCTTTTAATGCAAAATTTCCCTTCCCTTTATAACTTGGCTCTTCCTCTTTACCCGGAAATTGTAATTTTAATGATTAATTTGTAACTAAAGGCTTCTTGTCGTCCAATTCGGTCTGTAATCATAATTGTGATAAACAAATCAGACTCCTGCTGCGCAGTCGTCCGATTTTATTAGGGACTTTAAGCAAATCACTACGGCGACCTCTACTACGGCGGTCGTGGATGGGGAGTCCTCGGGAGAGTACGTCACCGTAGCCCTCCAAATTTCAACTTTAAGCAAGCAGTGACTACGGCTCACTTGCTTTCGCTGTTATGACCTCCTTTGGAGAAGCGAATACATAAAACAACGTAGTTGTCACATGAAAGAAAAATATGGGCTTCACTTCAGACGAAGAATTCAGTACTACTTTATACTGTAAAACTTAATTTGCCACAGCGGATGAGATTATCTAGAACGAACCAAAAACACTGAAAATAGAAACCAATTTTCCCTCTTTTGAGAGAGACTTTGTGCAAGAATTTCTGTACTTAAATTCCAATCTTTCGTTTGCCAAGAAGAATATTAATAGAAAACATCATCGGAGGGCGATTTCTACACAAAACAGAAAACTACAATTGAAGATCGGAGTTCGCTGCAAGTGATTTTTCTTCTTATGTGCCGTATTTAACAAGAAATCAACAAATTCAACGTTTTAGATATTTTATTCTTGCGTAAACAACCTTCAGTGACATTTCATTAGCTTTATTGTTAACAGTCGTACTTACGGTTTTCCTTTAGCCTTTGTTTTTTCTGGCAGTATTTCCGCGGCCATGTTTATGCATGGCACAGTCTGCTGACGATAGAAATCTTTTACGAGAAAACGCAGGGAAAACGTATTTACTGGAAAACCAGAACTTCAAATACTTTCTTGATAAAGTGAAAAACAATCTATGTTAGTTTTTAAAACTAGTGACCGCAAAGAATAGGAGAAGATTCGACTTTTTTACTCCGACTACGCCAGAAGGCAGTTCTTCACGTTGCAGGAGTTAGCGCTACGGCGAAAGCTCATTTCCAAGCATGCGCACTGCTTCATTTCTGGGCTTTTTTACTTACGGCCGCCGTAGCATAGGTCGCCGTAGCGATTTGCTTAAAGTCCCTATTATCACTCGTATGACTGTACAGACCGATTGGACTCCACGCAGTCCTATAGAGCGTTTTCAGTCACGCAAGTAAAAATAATGAGTTCTTCAAAACAAGACATGAACAGACATTACCATGATGATGGAAGTGCAATTACTAAGGAAATTAGTGATTTATGAGAAAATGAACGTGACTCTTTCTTAAAGACAATGCTCCAAGATTTTGTTACTTACAAAATCATTTATGTGAGACAGCCGAAACGGTCGACGCAAGAACAGTAGATTTGAGCTAGGTTTTACAAGTTTATTAAAACAGCGACACAAGAAAATCCAATTAAACAGGAAGTAATACTAATACAAAATGAAACAAAGCTACAATAAGCTAACAGAATAGCAACAAAAACATAGTAAAATGATATTTACAAGCTGACTATAGGAACAAAGCTATATATCCGATACAAGAAGATCTCTAAAAAGTCCAAATGTCAACAAACTATAAAGCTATAATCCGAGTACCGTTACCTGAACCACTAATAACACAAAAGCTAGAAAAGCTAGAGTTTCGGATTACATATGCACAGCAGCATGAAATGGGATAAATCACGAAAATAGTGACTACAAAGGGTATAATTTGGAACAAAAATGAAATTATGGAAACAGCTACAGACAATGATTTGGAAAAGAGGTCAGCAATAATACAGTAACTAATGTTGAAAACAACAGCAAAATGTTCAACAGAAAGATTACATGCTGTTACAGACAACTACACAAGGCAAAATAAGGTGTGTAAGAAAATAAAGAAATGTGGAAAAACAACCAAGTAATAATTATTAGGATAATAAAAATAAATTGGAAATAATTTGGGATAAAAATAATTAAAATTGAACTTTAGTGACCTAGTCACATCCCTTCCTTTATGACTTTAAGGGCTCATATTTCTGTGCAAAGGACTGTTATTGACACTTAAAATGAATGTTCAATCAGTTTAAAGGTTGTGAATTGATTGAGGAAAAACAATAATTCTAGAAATATATTACTGCAGGATTTTTTAAATTAGTACTGCTTGAAATTTAATAATTATCCTAATTTATACATGCCATGACGTCGTCATATGAGATGTATCCTATAATAAGACAAACCAATTGAAAGATAATTTTATACTGATTAAGAATATATATGGTTATATGGGACTTTGTTAAAAAGAAGCTACTCTACAACTGTTTTTGTTAACATCACTAATTTTTTGCCAAACAAATAATATTCCCGTGGTATGTTATGTGGTTTTCTATGATCAGAGGCGTAAGAGAGCTTCATAATGTCCTGCTTTGCAGTATTTTTGGTTTCATTTTTAACTGTTTTTAAGGTAATGAGAAGATTTGCTTCCATTGAAAGTGAAAGTTGACTGGTCAATCTGATAAAACAGGTTCTTATAATAAAAGAGTGTAACTAAACTGTTAAGTTATTAACTCCTTTGTGTTCTTTTGGTTTCAAAGTTCCAAATAAAAGAGCTTTCGAATCGCCTTTGCCTGATCGTCGTTGTTGGCAGGCTGGCCGCAAAACTGAAAATTCACAAATCAGAACTCACAAAACGTTATTCAAGAGACAAGTAAAAATTAACAAAAAAATTCCGAGGTTACAAAACTAAAAACGTATTTACCTACTGTAGCCAAAACTCTTTTTAAAACTATGTATTCAAATATATATTTAAACGTTTTTCATCTCCCATTTCATTAGTGTAAATTTCGTGCCTGTACCCTTTTGCGAGATGACAAAATACGAACAACGTCGTAAAAACGTGTACTAGAGTTTTCCACGGGTTATATAAAATAATGACAGTCTGTGCATTTAATATACATGATACAAAAAATGTTTAGTTAGGAGACGCGACCAGGTTCAAACTTAAACAATTATTTATATCAGTTGCAATTTTGGTGGGAAAATATCACAGTCACGAGGCGCTCATGACTCTACTTTAGAACTCTGTGGGTTTTTCCCCTTTTGATGCTAATCTTGTACACAAAAATAAACTTTTAGATTGCGTGACACGCTAAAGTTGCAAGCAACACGAAAACTACTGTAGTCTTAAACGAGTATGCAGCTCATAAGGGTAATTAAATACAACGAGAATCGAAATCAGTGTTTTGTTCAAGTCTGTGTTCAAAGGTCCGCTTTTTCTGACAAACCACTCTCGTCGTTGATGTTGTAATGAAGACTCTCCGGGAAAAAATATGGGTGACGTAGTCGTTTTAGTTTCAAGTGTCACGTGTTTTCTAAGTATATATTCAAAAGGAAGTTCTAGACAGTCAGCTATTCTTGGGCCCTCACTCCAGTAAAATATGCCTCGTTCTGCTTTCGTACAGTTGATGTCTTTACTTTGGCCTTTATTAACCTCAGGCCTCGATTACAAATGCAGTTTTGAAGACGCGAGTTTGAAACAAGAAGCACCACACAATTTGACTTGGTCTATTGAACCTTTGAGATTTATGCAGCAGCTTCCTCCTTCCAGATCCTTGTCTCATTCTTGCGCCGTAACGACAGGCAAAAGCGACAGTCTTCTGCGAGTGAAAGCGAGAGCTTTTGGAGAAAAAACCGGTAAGGTTCTGAGTAAAGTTTTTAATCGAATACTTGATCAAGAAATAGCCTTACAAAGATTGTTTACATCTGCTTTTGTTGTTCGTTGTAGATCTCGATGAATAGCATTATAAAAAAATTATCGTTTCTTGTTCGGCTGATTTCGAAATCGACTTCAGCTTGGACTAAAAATTTCAACCGATTGTCCGAATATTATAATTTTCACTGAATACCGCCGGCAGCTTTGACTGAATTAAACGTACTACTGAATTAGTGTTGAAATAACCACACGGCAGAGGAAAAGAACATTTTTTATTATATAAACACCAGTGAAATACCAAGTGAGCTTTCCCGCGAAAACTTCATATCTTCACACGTGAAGATAACATGTTATCTTCACATGTGAAGAGATCACCAGTGGGAGTGGGAGCAGTCAGGAAAATTGAACCATGAACATGTGAACAGTGAGTTGAACGGTAAATCAGTTACAAAATGAATTTGAGAAACCTTTACGCTTTCTTTTGTTTCTAATATTTGTAATTACATCTTATAAAGTACTTTGTTTTTGCTCTTTTGGCTTTGAACGATTTTCTCGCGCTTTGTCTTTATTACATTAGACGAGAGTAACTGTTAGTTTTTGACGTCTAGAAGTGGTCAAAAATATTGTTGTTTACAACTGGCTTTCCTCGGAATCTAGAATTCTAGGGGCCATCATTTTAGACTTTATCAAATGAATTTGGTTTTCGTCCATGTACTTCTTCCATGTTTAGTAACGACACGTTCTACTTTAAGACCATTGAAAATATTAAAGTAAAATGGTTTGGTATTTCACTGGTGTTTATATAATAAACAGAATATTACATGCCCGCTTATGGATATGAATTTTATCTTCTCGTGGTCAACTCGATATCTCACTCGTTCGCTGCGCTCACTCGTGAGATATCGAGTTGACCACTCGAAGATAAAATTCATATCCACGCGCGGGCATGTAATATCCTCTATATAACATTTAAAATCCCAGGTTACAGGTCTCGAGATATTTCAGTGCTTCGGAATTCTGTGATCAGTTTGAATTGTCAAGTTTTTGGTGCGTTAATCATCGCGGAAAGCTTTCATTTTCGGTTGGTTGTTTGCGTGACTGGCGTTGTGTTACAGTCGGTTTCCTCGAAATGTGACGCAAACGTTATCAGGAACTGAAGAAATCTTGGTCGCGCTTGGACACTCAAGTTTTCTGCGTAATATGTCAACGCGTTATAACCAGTGCAAAACATCACTACCCCGGCTGATCATGAGCAACTGAAAAATATGCTTGTTTTGGCTGGAGGACTTTTGCTTGCTTGACCTACAGGCTAGTGGATCGACAAGACTGACCGGAAACGAGTAAAATACATTCTTTAGCAAAACATTGAATCAATCAATCAATCAATCACTGACTGAATGAGTAAACAAATGTGTGAGTGAGGGGTGGAGTGAGTGAGTCAGTGTGAGTCAGTGAATGAGAGAATAACAGAGAATGAGTGAGCGAGTGAACGAACGAACGAACGAATTACTACGAGCCAATCGAAGCTTCAATCGAAGTACGTTTTTTCAGATAATAATGAGCCAGTCTATCCTTCCCACGTTGTGCACCTGAAAGAGACAAGTTTGCTTTTGAACGCGGCGTTGCAATTTTTTCGCGGATAAAAAGCTGAAAAAGCGCTTAACGAATTGAAATCACGCGCGACACATTTATGTTTGCACGTTAGGAAAAAGTGATCAAACGACATGTTTATTTTGTAGATTAAACCACCATAATCTTTCTTGGTTTTGACAGGATCTCTTCACGTGTCCATATTCGGTTCAGGCGATTCATCGTTAGGTCATCTGGATGTGAAAGAGGGATCTGCAGACACGATGACGGTGTGCCCAAAGCCTTCCAATCGGAATTATTTTGTGTTGCTCACAGGAACACCAAACTTGCGTTATGCGGGTGAAATATCGGATAACGTATTGCCAATAACGTTGAACAAAAAAGTGCCTTTCGAGGCCGGTAAATATCCCACAATATTTCAATTCAACGCAACTAACAGTGTATCCCAAAAACAACTTGACATCACTGTTGAGTCCAACTCGAACACGTCAGCTTACTTAAAGGTGTCGAACATTTGCAGCGAGGTGCAGGACATAAAATACCTTGATTATAAGGGATCCTCCCTGCGGCTTTCGTTTGACAAACAGGGAAGGATCACTTTGTCAAAAGCTTCAGACCCCTCGCTCAGAGATTCCAGTGTCTTGTACATTGGTGTGGCATTAAAAAAAACACAGAGTGCAAGCAAGTTTGGAACATTAACGCTGAGGAGTTCATTCGACTACAACTACAGCGACCCATTATATTTTCTGATCAGTTTGTCTTTTTTTGGTGGCATCCTGGTGTCCATGTGGGCCTTGTTCTGTTTCCGAGATCCATATATTCTGTTGCAAGAGGACAACTCAGGCAACGGCAGTTTAAGCTTGTCTTTGGCTTCGCAGTCTGCCTTTACATATTTGAAAGACAATCTAAAAAGCCTATTTTCGAGTTGTTGGAGAAGGAGGGACGCTGGCGACCAAGATGAATTACGACCACTGGTGCGTGGCACACTAGAAAGAAGGCCTCTAACCTGGAGAGAACTCTTTGTGGCCATGAAAAACGTCCTGTTAGGACATTGGTTTACGCGCGGCCCGAAAACCTTCTCCTATACCACCTGCATCGTCGGTTTCGTTCTTCTGGTTGGCGCGTTCCAGTTTGTCTTCGAGGACTGGAAGCTGATGATAGAGGACGGGGATCGAGATAGGTGCTACTACAATGACTTTTGTTATAGAGTGTCTGGGTATGATATTCCATTTAATTTAATGATAAGCAATTTAGCATACATGATTCACGGACTCATTCTTGCCTGGTCCGTGTGGGTTATGGAGGCGGAGTTGTTAGCATGGTGCAACAGGCTTGCGCGGCACGGCAGATCCCAACGTCGCCTACCCGAGGGCAAAGTTGAGCTCCCAAATCACTGTATTACATGCCCCAACCTCAATTCCCATCTAGCGAGTATGTCTGTTCCTCGTTTTCGAACCAACACCCAAGAGGCCACGTTGTTACACGCCGAGGCCCATAAAAGAAAATTCAGTTTTTCTATTGGGTACGCTTTTGCCTGGGCGCTGGTATTTGAGGGTTGTTTTTCCATGCTGTACCATTTTTGCCCAACTAAGCTGACCTTCCAGTTCGACACAGCTTTCATGTTCGTAATTGCGGGTTTGATCGTCCTCTCCCTGTACAATGGCCTCAGCTACAAAGAGTGTACCGTAGATGGGAAAACAGAACTGCCTGTGGACTCCAACAATTTTTTCCTGTATTTCATTGTCCCACTATACATCTTCAATTACTTTGGCTCACTCTACTACGCGAATCCTGACAGCCTGAGTGTGGTGTTGAAAGATTTGTTCGTCATTTGTCTCGTGGCATACTACCTAATACTGTTTTCGTGGGCGGGTTTTAAACTGTTTTACAACGTGTCGCGTTTGAGCGATTTAAGACATTGCGACGCCTTAACAAAGACTGTTTTTTTCATTCTTGTATTGGCCTTTACCAGTGTCGTTCTACCTGTGGTGTTCAAAAGAAATTTTCCAAACGTGTTTTTGTTCGGCTGCATTTTAACATCCCTTCTCGCTATTTCTGGCAAAGTCCTGATTCAGTTTTGGAGAAGCGAGCGTTCCCATTGGACGTTACAAAAAGTTGCTTTTCGCATTTTTCAAGGCTCGTATGTCCTCGTTACTCTAGGGGTTATGGGTACTGCGGTTTGGATATTTGTTGCCAAGGCAACGACAGATAAAGTGAAGTCCCCAGAACACTCACGTGACCTCAACCGTGCCTGCGCAGTGGTGGGGTTTTTTGATTATCACGATTTGTGGCACATTATGTCATCATTTGCTCTTCTTATGGGGGCTTATTTGGTCCTGTATATCAGTGACTAAATCACCATTTGACAAGCGCTTGAAATCATAGGTCATTGGCGGATGTAATCGTAAAGAAAAATGAAGTTTTACTGCCTGTTAACAAGTGCGCGAAAAAAATACCGGTCGAAGTTTCAGTAGACTGCGACCAGTCTCTTTGTTCTCCTAATTTTGTTCTGTGGTGCTCATTGGATCTAGCAAGCGGCGGAGGGTAAAGACTAAAGTCGCGTGCGCAAATTTTCTCTTCGTTCTCTCCTCTATTAAAGGCCCCGCACGCATTAATCGGGATAAACAACGAATGAAATGTTTTCCGTCCACACTATCGCCTTACCATCAACACACAAACGCTGCTTCAGCCCTAGAAACGGTTCAGTGAATGACATGTACACATCACTTGTGCGTTGTACATGTTTTGGTTTGTGCGTTTTTATGAAAAACGCTCCGCTTTATTCGCCATCGACAAAACACCACCTATCCGGCGTTTTCAAATTTCTCCACTCTGGAGACCATTTTCGGTGACCGAAAACGCCGTCTTAGTGTGGACGGTTGGCCAAACTGGAAAAAATGAAAATAAAATATCCGTTTTTAATTTTTCCGGATAATTGTTAAGGGCCAAATTTGCATAACTGCTTGCAGTCTACTGACTCACCGGTCATTGATAATAGACATACAATAGCAAGCTCCTTATTACCGGTATCAATTCGCAAATCACGATAGTGTGCCCATCAGAATTCTTTTTTCTGCAGCAAAATTATCTTCTCTAATTAGGTTGTTGCTTAATCATGACAGTAATAAAGAGACCTTAGCACACTTAGTTGCAAGAAATAGAAGGGGAAATGCAAAGTACTTTATATTGGTTACAAATAAGTGTACTGTACTTTTAAATCTCCTGAAAGTGGAATGCTTCAGCTGAGGAACTTAAAGTTTTGTTTTACCAAACTCAAGAACTGACTTCTGTAAACCATTCTTTATCTTAAGAACAGCAAGATTAGATTTGTAAGCATTTTCTTTTTCTGATTATAGAGATGTGAACTGCTTTAAGGTGCACATGAATCGAGGAACTACCGGTTTTTTACGTAGCTTATATTCCCCATATTTCATTTTCAGTCGTTTTCCTTCTTTTCGTGAAGAGGATTCGCTATTTGTAGGGGTTCGAAAATTATCCTTCCGTGGCCTGAAATTTGAAACATTTTGCGCGCAGCCAAAAGGTCCCTGTGACGCCACTAGTGTGTATGTTTAGGCGTGAAACATGGCGGATAAGACGGAGAAGCGTAAACCTGGAAAATTTTGCTCACCTTTCAGCCCCGATAGTGTATCTTGGTAGTTCTCTGACATTTTTGTTCCACGGAAGTCACAAAAACGGGGTGAGGTACTCGACCGAGTACACACGAATGACGTCACGACTATTCACCAGACCCCAAGTCCTTGTCTAGAATTTAAGTGAGAAAGGTGCAACTTTCGCCGCATTTTAAAATGAGTTCCTGCTACTTTTAGTATGTAAATTATTTTCCCCTCAAAATATTTCTCAAAACACCTGGTTTTAAAATTTCGATTTAAGTGCACTTTAATGAAAGTAAGATTTGAGATATTATTTGGTTGTAATTAGTCATAGATTTAATTTACGAAAATTAATTCCATTCTTGATAAACCGAGCAGACAATTCCTGTTTGTTCCTTAAATAAGGGGAATGATCATTAGCTATGTGCATTCTTATTTTCAATGAGTATTAGTTTCCTTTAGTTCAAAGTATGTTCAACAGGTAAAAACACGGAAATAGAACTAATATTGTTATGTATTTATAATGAAACAAAGCATATATATTTTATTTGCTTTCTGTATGCAAAGAAAGTTTTACAAATCAATTTCATTTGATTTTATGAGTATGTTCTTGACTAAATAACCTTTTGCAGTCTGTCTCTTCGAAGTTGCATTTCTATAATTCGTCCTTATTAGACTACGAGCAGTCCTTCTGTCGCCGCTAAGTTCTCGAGCGTGCGAAAAAAAATTGCCACGCGAAATCTGGACGCGGGGGGTAGCGCTCCCCCTTGCATCCAGATTTCGCTCGGCCGTTGTTAGTTTTCTCGCGCCGGTTTTGTTTTAGCCTCACGCTCGACGAACTAAGTGGCGAAAGACGGGCTGCTCGTAGTCTACGTCCTTATCGTCTGGGGTTTTTCAGGGTGAGATTGTTACTCTCAGTTTGGATTCCTTGATTATCCTCCCGGAAAAATATCCTTCAATCATTAAGCAGGGCTAAACGAGCGCGGAAGTTGCTAAGAGTTCAGACTCTTGCTATAACATGGCCCGAAACTGTCATGCGTTCTCAGCTTCTGCGGCATTGACTCAAGTGCTCCCATTGAGTTTGAATTTGATCAAATTGTTCGCGAGAATCGAGGAGAGTTTCCCTTAGTTTTGCCCATGCTTGAGAGTTGCGTAAACGTTTTTCGGTCAACAGTTGCTTTAAATATGAGAAGGGCTGAAGAAATGTAAATAAAACAGCATGGCGTTGGAATCTTTGGTAGCAAACAGAGGCGGATCCTGACTAGCCTCCAACGCAGGCCTTCTTTTGGCTCGTCACGCAAAGGGCCAAAGGAATGTCTGCGTAAAAGGCTTGATCCAGACTGCTTTCCAGCGTTTTCAGGAAATGCCTCGGACGAGTAAGAAACTTTTTGAGGTCATTCAAAACAAAATGAGTGAGAGGAAGCGCACTTTGCTCATAACACGAAAATGGAACTGGGTAATATCCTTCTCGAATTACAGGAAACTGTATCGAGGAAAAACATTGGAGAGAAAATGATCGACCCCGGCTTTTCTCAAAGAGTGCTTCTTTGGTTCGTGAATATAATCTGTTGTCTTGATTCATTGCAACAAAGTTTCATTCAGTGCCGTAAGAAAATTGTTACCTAGCTCGGCCGCTTTATTTGCATTATCCGACTGGAGAGTGCTTGAATCAGATAATTCAGTTATCCCCAGGGATAATTCGACCCCACTAACTGTGGCTAAGGCGACTAGTGCCCCCGTCTCCACACACACATACACAGGGATTTGGCTGTTTATTCCAGTTGTGACAACTCGAACATGCAGCCAAATCCCTCAAAGGCGATACCACTGTATAGCAGGCACCTCTCCAAGCGAACTGCCAGAGATGGTTTCAGATTAATTAAATTTCAAATAGTGCTCTTTCACTCAGTGGACACGCCTCTAAAGCAGACAGATTTAACCATGAACGTAACTGCGGCAAAAACAGCGATTATTTGACTTTGGTTCCAGCAACAGTTTATTCCTCAGTTTATAATACACTGTAATCGTGATCGTCAATGCAAAATTAATAATGATATGATATGATATGATATGATATGATATGATATGATATGATATGATATGATATGATATGATATGATATGAGATATTATATATTTACGATTTATGTACGTGATTATACAATATTTGCAGTTGCATAAAATATCGAAAAAGGCAATTAAAGATGTACAAACTTTCCTTTGAATTGGTAGCGCGAGAAAATAGGTGTTTGTTAGCTACCCGGGTAAGTATCTTCCAGAATTAAGTTAATGAAATTAAAACGGTTCCAAGGTGTAAAACTAGCAGCTCGGTTACTATAACGGGTATTTAATAGGAAATGGTAAAAAACAAGCAAGGCTGGTTACACGACTAGGAATATATCTATTTAAACCAATATTTCGGGAGGCACAGCCTTCCTTCATCAGGGTTTACATATCATGACCCTAAGATGAAACGACGTTACAATTTAAAAAAAGTTGTAGATGTAACATGATATTATAATAACGTAAAATAAAAAACGTTACAGTTTGCAAATTTGAAAAAAACGTAACATGAAAACAAAAAGAAAGGTCTTATATTTCTTCTTTTCTGTTGATTCCTAACGGTTCAAGAGTTTGACCTCTATTAATTAGATATGCTTCTCTGGCTCTTCGTACACCGTCACGATTAGATTTGGACAGTTCTAGTGGAATTAGTTGCATGTCAGAAGCGCTGTGACCGTTAGAGATAGAACGGATTGTTGTGATACTGCAGTGGGTTTAGAGCTGTTGGTTTGTTTGTCAACTGTTCTACGATGTTCGTTGAAACGGTCCTTTAGTCGTCGTTTAGTTTCGCCTATGTATTGTTTGTGACAGTGATTGCATTGTACCATGTATATGACATTTTTGGAATTACAGTCAATGTGATGTTTGATAAATCTAGTTTCGCCGGTAGAATGAAAAGTATAGGTTGTAAGTCCATCAGTTATGTAGTTGCATGTTAAACAGTTGTGGCCACAGCGAAAGGCACCAAGGGGTTGATTAGTTTTAGCAGGTTTACGTAGTTTAGCACTGACAAGAGAAAATGAGGGACAGAGAGGGAGACGCCTAGTTTGGCCCTTGGGATATGTGAATTTCCGTTAAGTTATTTTTAGATGTCACAGTAACGGAAGTCTGTTTCCCGAGACGTCCGCAAAGTCAGCAGGCGCGCTTGATCACAAGAAATTCAAAACGGCGTTCAGCGTGAAATATTTGCGCTTTGTTGACGAAAGTGAGTTTTGAGCAAGGAAAATGGCATATTTTGACCGAAAACCCGGAGTGGGAGATAGATTCAACAATTTATTGTGCATTCGAGTAAACACTTGACTTAGACAGCCTTTCTTTAGCTATTCTTTAGATCTCACCACAGCGAGCACAGAGTCCTATTTGACCGTATGTCTAGTTAAATTCACCGAACAATGGCAGCGCGAATCGATCTTGATGATTTGAATCAACGTACGTGATCAAACTATAAACATAGGATTTCAGCCGCAGCGTAACATGATCGCATGTTTGTAGTTTGATCATGTACATTGATTCAAATCAAGAAGATCGGTTCACGATGCCATTGTTCGGTGAATGTTAAAATTAGACATACGATCAAACAGGACTCCTCTGCCCCCTGTGATCTCACTTCAAGCGATGGAAGCGACATCGATTACAGTGAGGAAGACCCGACATTTCCAGGCGGCACAAAAGGAGCGAAATCGACAGAGGAACAAAAACGAAAACGAAACTCTAGTTGTAAACAAAGGAAAACCACACGTCCCACAGCGGGTAAAAATACCGATTCGAGCGGTGCTTCGACATCGAAGAAAGAAGACAGGAAAGGAAAAGCAGCAAATCATGTTGGGAAGAAAACTGCGAATATGCCCACCAGAAAAGAGATGGATGACCTCACCATCAAGCTAGAGGAGAAGCGTCCCATGCTTTGGAATTTTGTATCAGAACGTATGAGTCAACAGCACGTTGCAAAACATTACGAATCGCATCAAACGCTTATTCAAGAAATACTTGATGTTCGGTACAGTTCTTCAGCCTGCTTGCGTTTCTTGACAGCCGTATTCTTCAACGCTTTAACCGCGATTCGAGGATTTCTTCACGCTGCTTTTCCACCCGGGTAAAAAGAAGCAGAGGCGTCATCTTTTGAGGCCACGGTTTTCGCTCGACGGCTGATCATAACAAAGCTTTCGCTTTCTTTCTTTACTTTGCGGTATGAAATTATCTGAAACATTTTCGGCAATTTCTGGGGAATTTGTACCCGAAACACTTTCATTGCAATCATTTTCAATATTGATTCCGAAATGTAGACGCCTAAAAATTCCAGTTGAGAAAGCCAAACTGAATATTTAACACTGAGCCGCCATTACACAATGCCATGTTGGCACGTTCCGATGATTTCTTATGACGTTGTGCTCAATAGTTGCGAACGTCAAGGGAAACCGAAAACCGACTTCCGTTTTGAAGGGCACCTAAAAATAACTTTAGTGAAATTCACATATCCCGGCCAACGCCCCTACTCTCCCTCTCTGTCCCTCATTTTCTCTTGGCACTGACCAATAGATCGTTAAGATTGTTAGAACGTCGGAAAGCAACAAGAGGGGCAACGCAGCAGGGAGATGAAGATAAAATGTTGAAGTGTTTGTGAATAATAGATGATACAGAGCGAATAGCTGGGTTGTATGTTATGACAAGGGGTACAAGTGTAGGCACGTTTTTTTCAAATTTTCTTGAACCGTTAGGAATCAACAGAAAAGAATAAATATAATACCTTTCTTTTTGTTTTCATGTTACGTTTTTTTCAAATTTGCAAACTGTAACGTTTTTTATTTTACGTTGTATTGTTTACCTTTATTATAATATTAAGTTACATCTACAACTTGTTTTAAATTGTAACGTCGTTTCATCTTAGGGTCATTATATGTAACACCCTGATGAAGGAAGGCTGTGCCTCCCGAAATATTGGTTTAAATAGATATATTCCTAGCCGTGTAACCAGCCTTGCTTGTTTTTTTACCGTTTTCTAGTTTACAATTTTATAGCTGGTTAGATCTATTACAGGATCCGGCTCTTCTATTTTGCAACGGTGGTCCTTGCTAAAGTATTTTGCAGTGTTTTCATTTAATGGGAAGTTCGTGCCGCTACATGACACCTAAAAGCTAAACTACGGAAATATCTACTTGAAATTCTTAATTGTATGAAGTTGAAAGGAAACCGCGATTTCTGAGTGGAACTCATCAACGTAAGGTGAGTTGAAAAACTGAAGTGAATAATTGTCAAAAGAAATATTTTTTAAGCTCAACGTTATTCAAGTGGTTAGGTTAACCAGGAAAGCTGCTGTTGTGTTTTCTACTAGCATATTTTATTCCGCATTTTTTTGGGTGTTCGTATACAAAATTCAAAATATGCATTGTAAATATAAGATTTTCCGATAGCTAAATATGTTCATCGGTTAAAGCTAAAGCGAACTACTAGAATTATTGCGAAATGATGTGGTTATAATCAATTACTTCTCAAGTCTAGCCACCAGTTACAAAAATAAAGGCCTTATCTTAACGAATCAGCATTTATAAGAAAACTTTTTAAACCGAGTATATTTGTACTTAAGCAAGCGATAAGAAGAAGGATATGACTGAAACTAAAGCTAATTTCCTGTATTACATAACTACTATCACGTATTAGTATATACCATACAAATGAATAATGCTTTTCGCGCGCTCTGATTGGTTAACTCGGAGGTGATTAGCAAGTACTATTCACCTCCGAGCACCCGGCGCGCGAGATTTTACAATTTCCGACCGCTTATCGGTACATTGTCACACATAAAGTAATGTTTTGGTCCGCTATTACTCAGCTTGTGTGGTATATACTAAAACAATTATTCACCGAAGTGGAGGTGAAAGTGGTGGATATTTACCGAGCCGCGAAGCGGCGAGGTAAATATCCACCCCTTTCACCTCCAATTCGGTGAATAATTGTTAACTATCAGAGCAAAACGGTTGAACTTCTTTCAGAGGACGTCTTACGAAGTTATTGCGGTTTCAAGAAAACCACTACAACAACAACTGAACATCTTTATTGTACCTTAAATTTTTGATATTACAAAAATATTATTATTATCATTATCACCATCATCATTATTATTATTATTATTATTATTATTATTCAGGATATAAAATAGATTAGTAAAATGGATCAGAGGTACAATACACGCAAGAAATCATACAAAACACAGTACACACCAACAAACATGTACAAATGTACACGTACACAAGCTTACATACACACGCACACACACACACACACACACACACACACACACACACACACACACACACACACAAACAGACACAGACATAGAAACACAAAATGCACACAAATACACCCGTACTATTAGTCATCAAGAACAATTAATGACAAAGCCTAAGGCATTATTTACTTAATCTATTAGGGCAACATTTACAAATATAAAAGCACCATTTACTAAACATTATGGCAAAAATACCTACCTACCTATCAACCAGCCTACATGCACACGAACGAGATTGGCCCCATGGTGCATTACGTCATAGTTTTTAATTAGAATGTTTTAAAAGGGAATCAAATTAAAATGCTCCCTTAATTCCTCTATATATTCCTCTACATCGAATGCACCCTTAATTCCTCCTAACATTCCTCTACATCGAATGTGATCTTGATATATCCGGTGATGGTTTAAACATGGCCAGAAAGGCCGCCAGTGACCCAACTCCCCATCCCCCTGGTGACTTCTCACCAAGGGAATAGGGAGTAGTGACTTCTCGACTTTTCCTCTCGCGCCTCTCCGCTTAGTCGCTCATAAATATTAAGTCAACTAAGCAGCAAGTCTACTAGTGACCCGAAGTAGAAGAATTAGGACAAGTACAAGTACTAGAACTGAAGTACAAATACATCTACATGATTTCAGCACTCGGCAAAGTCTCATTGACTTATGGCTGTTATGCGTGTGGCCTCATACACCATAAGCCTTTTTTGGACATCACGCCAAGCCGGCCACTTGCTGAATGGAACAGGTCAGCACTAGGGGTCAGCCCTAGGGTCAGCCAGAGTTTTGTTACGTCCCTAGTGGTTCTTTTACGTCCCACAGAATCAGAGAATTATGAAGAGTTGTGAGACGGGACCTACGGTTTATCGTCCTTACCCGATAAGACTAGAAAGTCTAACCGTTTGTAGATGTCATTACAACGGCAGCACTTTTTCCTCAATTATTTAAAGACCCTGAGTGTTGGTGCGGCCGAGGTTTTGAACCCGCGACCTCCCACACGGTAGTCCGGTGCTCTACCACTGAGCTACGACTACCTCCTAAAAATAGTTAATATCAAGTCTTTGGAACAACGCAGGCAATTCCAGTCGCTAGTTATGTTATACAAGTGCTTGTATAGCCACGGAGCACCCTATATTAGTAAGTTTTTCAATCATAAGAATGTTAAATATAATTTACGTGGGTCAGCACCAGGCTGGAACTTCCCCCATTCAACTTGGAGTATATGCATCGATCTTTTACCTTTTTAGTCAGTAAACTGTGGAAAGCGTTGCCTCCAATGGTTAGAGAGTCCAAAGACACTGTATCTTTTAAGCGGGCTCTTAATGTTCATATGACTTGAAGAGCTTTTTAAATTTTTAAAGTTTTTAAATTTTGTACATAGATTAATTACTAGTTAGTATTTAGGTAGTGTTTATTAATTAATTGATTAATTTTATCCTTTTACATTTGGTACAATTTTATTCTTTTACATTAGTACACACGTACACGTCAGTTTAACGAGCACTTAGGAGGTCCTTAGTGTTACGTGTATAAATGAAGTATTGTATTGTATTGTAACCGGTCGGCGGTTAAATACATGTAAGAAGAAGTGGTACAAAATAGAAGAACTAGAAAAGTTCCACCTCGACAACTTTTGTTTGCAAAATTTTGAAAACTGATCAACAAGTTTCAAAGAGCAGGACCAGCCCGCTTGTACATAGCCTTTTGAACGGCCGACTTAGACGGCTCGACTGCTCCAAAATTTAATAATTTCTTTGTAATTCAACATATTTACATATTGCAATGATAATAAATAATCAATAGACAAATAAATAGTATTTGATTTCATATATTAAAAATTTAATTAAACATTTCATAAGGAATACGAAAATTACACCGAGGAAATTCATGACTAGCCTCCTACGCTGATTTTCTTTTCTCGTCACGCAATGTCTTCTCCCCAGAAGAGAATAGGTGATGAGCCAAACGAAGGTCTTCGTAGGAGGCTATGTCTCGACCTCACTTATCAGGAACGTGCTGACGTCCAAGAATGTCAAAGACTACCCTCCGAGTACAGTTCCACTCGATCTTCCTAGAAAACTATGTATACCCTGTTCGCAGATGCGAAGTCTGATAATGGTTTTTTTTTCATAAATGGGCGAGTGTATGAGATTTGCCATGCATATCCAAATTAATACTAAATACTAAAACATCAAACTTTGCCACAGTGTAATTTTCGTATTTCTAAACGCAGTCGTGCCTGAATAAATCGGCCTATTCAAATAAAACAATTGCAAATCCCATGTACCAAACCTTGCGCTCTAACATATCAACTCGTTTAGTAGGGAGGTGTGTCTCTGGTAAGTTCCCAACATTCTCAATCGTGTCTGTCTTCACTCCAAGAGCTCTGAATGCGTCTTTAGCAAGTTGAACGAACTGGTCAAATGTTTTTTTGTCCATGACAGCGCTAATCGAATGACAATGGTAATTTCGTAGACGCCGAAGCTGATCAATTGCCAGCGCAAATGTTTCTGCATTGTCTCCAACCGGGCTCACCACAGATGTGTGGAAACTTTCCTCTGGTAATCCACGGGGTTTCACGTAAATCCTACTGAGCGTTTTGAGATGACCTTTGCTGTCTGGTAAAGCGAAGGATTTCGCAAAGATAGTCGCTTTGAACAACGTCGTGCAATCCCACTCCTTATACGATTTGTGTGTAGGAATATCGGTGCTTCCTTCCTTGGCCAGAAACAAGCTTCTCACCGCATCCGAGTCATCCCAGAGTTGTCCTGGACCATATGTATTGTCCCACATGAGTTTGAAACTCTGGCGTACAGCCTTGGGAAATTCACCCTTGACAAGTTTTTCAAACTTGAAGGTGTTCAGTTCCTCGTCTGTAAACAGAACCCTGACCATCTTGCTTGGTACAACTGGATTGAGGTCTGGCCCCTCTCCCAGTTCGGGAAGCAGGGCCGACCAACCTCAATGCAAGTTACTGCAAAGATCAAAGGAAAAAAAAGCGAGGTTAAAGCATTTGAAAATTACTTGGACGGAAAAACTTAATCTAAAGAAATCAAAATTAATGCACCCATTACATATGTGACGATGACTTCAGCTAAAGTTGAAGAAATAGACGTTCGGCTAATGTCAACAACGCGGGAAGTTCACCAGTTTCTTCCAAATTATCCGTTTCGACAAGTTAAGATATTTCCACGGTAAACAAGTGATTTGAGATTATTAGAACAGAACTAAGCAATTCAGTTCCGATCAAAGTCTTGTTGGATGTCGGATTACATGCAAAACTGAGGTTAAACCCCTCATTAATATTCAAACTGATCATGAACCCACTTCGATATAATCGTTACGTCACCTTTAACTGCTACGTTTGGCGAAAGCTAGCAAAAACTCCATTAATTGTCCTTAAATTTCCACTGTTGCGACAATAGGGCCAATACGTTTTTAGCGGGTGTTAATTGCATGTTTATTTACTATGTGCTACCAGCCATATTTAAACTTAATTCACGTGCAAAAGCAGTATTAAGATGACAGTTGTGAGCGTCGTTTTGTAGCGAACAGTGTAGACACTGGTTGCTTATTGCGTTCGCAGAACGCAGTTCTAGTCCAGACTGAATTGAGATATTTTGGAACAACCGGTGGATCTTGAAAGAGCTGCCCCTGCAATCTGCAAGCAATCTGCGGGGGCGAACACGAATGACATCATCGCCAAGCCAACTCAATAGGTTTCAATATGGTGGCCGTCCGCGAGGAAGACGAAAGTGGTGTGTAAATGTCTTAAATGAGCTGCTCCAGCCTGGAAATAGCGAAAGTAAAAATGGCGGCGATACAACTACAATAAGTGGACAATTCATCAAGTAAAAGCGGAATTTAATCGACGAAATCTTTCGAAAACAAGACCTGTTTGATCGAGTTGTTGAACACGAGGAAACTGGAGTTCTTTGTGGCGAGAGGCGATTAAAGTGGCCACCTCTCAAGAAACGACCTCGACTGAAATTTGTTATATCAGGATAAACATATGTCTGAGAAATATTTTTTATACTTTTTTACACCACAGATCGGCCATTTCGTCACTGAAACAAACAAATATGCCATCCGATCGCGCGAAGGAACATACCATGTTGGGTCGGAACGAGGAGCTGAAGGAATTTCTGGGGATTACTGTCTGGATAAAGCTCAAACAATTGCCGATTTCTACAATAATTTGTTCGTTGCTGCTACAGCTAATTTAAGAAACCATGTTTTAATATTTAAGTATTTCTGCAAAGTTTTTTAAAAGATCTGTACATAGGGTACATAGGAAAATTACCACGTTCAAGGAAACAAACGAAAATTTATGGGGAGCATCGATCCATTAAAGAGTTGGTGTTTAAAAATAACGAAACCATTTTGAGCCAACTTAACTTCGCGATTATAAGAGAAAAACAGGACCCCGGCGCAATTTCGTCATTTCTTTGATCTCGTGAAAACAGAAACAAAAGAAACTACTTCAAAATTGCGATGAATACAAGTCTCCTAAGAACTCTTACTACAATAGCAGTACGAGTCTCGTATGAGCAACCGGTTCGAGTCTTCTAAACAACAACTGTGAAATTTGTATTGTTTTTTTGATGTAATATGGTATTAAAATTCGCGAATTTAATTCTCGCTACTTTTACCGAGTAATAAATTTCACGATTTTTTTTGAAACCGCGACACTCGCGAAAATTAATAGGAACAAGGTACCTGTTACCTCTTTCTTCTCCTAGTTTCGTTATGTAGCGCGCGTTGGTTCCAGCAACCGGCGAACAGCGAAACCACAAGTCGCGACTCGCGAGAACTTGGTCGCGAAATCCCTCCTCGTTCTCTTTCCCTAATTTCCATGATTTTACCGTCCAATCGGGAGAGTGATCTGTGGGAAAAAGTACCACTGCTCGGAATCTACTGCTTCATAGTACATTTGA